>JAODPA010150368.1:0-15022 GCA_025585075.1 Nepenthes mirabilis
AGAGCACTCCGGACCAAGATGCACTCCGGAAAAGGATCACTCCGTCACATTGCACTCCGGAAGGGCAAAAAGCGATCCGGAATTTGCCACTCCGGAATGTGCAACATTCCGTCCCAAGTACTCCGTCCTGCAAAAGCCACTCCGTCCTGCAAAAGCCACTCCGTCCCAAATACTCCGACTTACACTAGGAGCAGACCTGGCACAGAACTCCGGATATTTGCATTCCGGCGAAATGTACTCCGGAGAAAACCACTCCGACAAGCTGCACTCCGGCATAATTCACTCCGGCAAAGTTTACTCTGAAAAATTACACTCCGGACAAATTTACTCCGGCAAAATGGACTCCGGCAAGAAGCATTTTTTTTTTTGGGACCCACCGAGTTCTCAGACACTATTCAAGAGGGCCACTCGGGCCTCAACTCAGCACATCTACTCCGGCATAAGAGGGAGTAACCACTCCGGCCAAAGAAGAAATGGTACTCCGGAAACTTCCACTCCGGCAAAATGTACTCCGGGAAAACCACACCGGCAAAATGTACTCCGGCAGAATTCACTCCGGCAAATTTTACTCCGGAAAAATGCATAACGGACATATACATTCCGGCAAAACAGCAACAAAGCCAGATCCACCAACAGCCATGCAACCAAATTCACCAAACTGGATCCAGGATTAAACCAGCATCCACATCCAGCACCACAATCACTCCGGCATTCAGAAAGCACAAGACTTCATGCCACTCCATCCTTTTAAAGAGCAAAAGGAGCACCCACTGCAAATCACTTAGATTTACAGGACTTTGTCTTACTTTGAGTTTTTTTCTTAGCCCGATTGTGGCTATCCACGTATTTTTTTAAAATACAAGAGATAGGGCTGGGCGTGATATCCGGATCGATAACAGACGCAGGCTCCATCTCCGGAGTCGCTCCATCATATGGAGGAATCGACAGGTCATGGCATTCAATATCAGCACCAGGATTGGGGCCATCATCCACCGGGACGTCCTCAGAAGCCAAGATTCCAATATTGGATCTACGGAACTTAACTGGATGGTAAATATCACTGCAAGGAGCCAACATCCTGCGATGAGGAACACTACTGAGAGCCTCAACAGACAAGATCTCAGGAGCAAACCGCACCCTCTTTAAGAATGAAGCCTGATCCAGGAAATTAGATAGAGTGGTCGCTAATGGTCAATGGTTAGATTAAATTTTTTTTTGATTTTTTTTTTTGGCTTATTCTGTTTTTCTTGGAGAGGGCTAGAGAGAGAAGCTCTCGCTTCTCTCTTCGTTCAAATTTCATTTTGAAATTTGAATGCGTTTGCTGCGGCGCTCTTCTTCTGGCCGGGCGGCGCCGGAGCCGGCCATGGCCGGCCTCCTGGTTGCTCTGCCCGGTTGTTTCCCGTTCCCGTCTCCAACGCCTCTTTTCTGGGCCTCTGTTCTGGCTTCGTCGGCGGCCTCTGAATCTTCGGATGCAGCTGTGAGACCATTTTTTGCTGAATCAGATTGGGATGGAGGCGCCTGCTGGTTGCCCTGGTGAAGCTTTTCGGGCTAGAGCTGACTGGGGTCTCTGCTGGTACCAAAATCGCATCTGACGAGGCTGTTGCCAATTCGAGATCTCCTACTCTATGGGGCTCTTTTCAGTTTTTTTTTCTACTCATCCTCGAATCTCAATTAATTAGGGTTGCTTGCCTCCGGATTGGCTGGGCTCTATGCTCTGGCTGCTGAGGCCGAGAGCCCTGTCTCTGGTTTTCTTTGTGGAAGCTACGAGTTGGTGCTTCTGGTTTGTGCTGCGTTCCTTTTCGGGAGCAGCTGTCCAAACCTTAAGCTATTATGCGGCTCGCTGGATCTGCCGCTGACGAACTGTCCTGTGTCCGGTCTCTGAAGCATCTCTGCCTGTGAGTCCCTTCCTGTTGGATGGGTTGGGGGGAGCCCGTTTATGCTCTGGACTGGGAATTATATGCTGGATTGCCGAAGAGCTGGGAGTGGCTTGGTTTGGATGCTGGAAATCCTTCTGATGCTGTGAATGATATGGTGGTTGGACTATTTCTGCCATCTTGCTTCTCCAGTTTATGCTGTGGAACTCTTCGTTTCTGCTATCCTCTGAGCTGATGTTTGAGGTGCTCTCACCTGCCTCTGCTTCTGCATCTGGTGGACTTAATACGTCCCTCTTTGTGCGGTCGTTGGGGTGATGTTTGCTGCTGTTGGTGCCTCTTCGGCCTATCTTGTGATGGTATTCACTGCTCCTTCAATCAGACGGGTCCTGGTTTGCTGGCTCTAGTTTTGTTCTGCCTCTGTCTCCTTCCGAGTACTGTAGATTGCTGGCCGAAAGTTAGCGATTTCGTTTTGAAATTTTCTGGCCGCGCCTTCTGCGGCGTTCCTCATCTGGCCGGGCGGCACCGGCGCTGGCCACGGCCGGTCCCCTGGTTGCCTCGCCCGGCCGTCCCTTTGTCTAATCCTCATCCTTTGCTCTCTTTGGCTTCGAAGAGAGGATTCTCTTTTTGTTTTTCCAATTTCGAATCCAAAATTCGTTTTCTATTTTGGGCGCATCCAAGATTGCTCTCTGCCTAACTGGACGGATTTGCCGGGGTCCTCTGTGGTTTCGTCTTCGGTGAAGTCCTCGATTTCCGCTGATTCAGCCAAGTCCGCTGAGGTCCTCTGTGGTCTCCCTGACGTTGATCCCTTGACTCATTTGGGGCTTCAGATGCCAAGACCTCGTCTGATGCGTCTTGCTCCATGGCCGAAGCTCATATGCTGCTCGCTGGGATTGACGCTGACGGATGCCCTGTGCCTGGTTCTGGAGCCACTGTGCTTGGTCGTTCCTTCCGGTAAGTTGGGTTGGGGGGAGCCTGGTTTGCTTTTGGCTGGAACTTTAGGCTGGAGTGCTATAAGAACTGGGTGCGGCTTGTTTGGACGCTGAAATGCCTTGCTGGCAGATTTTGAGAATGCGGTTCATTGCATTGCTCGTTCTGTAATGCTTGCTAAGATTTTGAGAATGCCCTGATGCAAGTCTGCTTGCTGCTTTACTGTGGTAAGCTTATGTTGCAGTCCTTCGGGTCTGCTTTTGTCTGGCTTTTACAGCCTGTTCTTTGCAGTTGTTGCTTTGCAACAATTTGCTTTGTGGTGCTCGCTGGGAACGACGCTAACAATCCCCCTGTGCCCGGTATCTGAAGCCTCCTTGCCTGGATGTTCCTTTGGCTGGAATTAAAGGCTGGAGTGACATAGATCTGGGCGAGGCCTTGGTTGGAAGCTGAAATTCCTTGATGGCAGAAGGTGAGTATGTGGTTCACTGCTATGCTCGTTTTTGCAATGCTTGCTGAGCTGATGTAGATGGGTGGAAATGCTGTCTACTGGTCTGTTTCAATTGTTTGTTGGAATTGGGTAGCTCTGCTGTTTTGGTCGGCAGTTGGGTCGGTTTTGGCTAGCTCTCTACCTGCTGTTTATCTCTGGCTATACAGCCAGTTTGTAGATGTTGTTGCTTTGCAACAGATTTGAATCATCTGATTTCTGTCTCATCTTGATGGTTTTGATGTAGCTGAGTTTCCTATGGTGATGCTCTGTTTGTCCTTTGGCTATGTGTCCCATTTGATTGGGTTGGGGGAGCCCGAGTGTGTAGGGACTGGGACCATTTGGCTGAGGACTGAGTATTTGGCTGTGGAATATTTTGGTTGCTAAAATCTCCTCCTATTGAGGTGGTGCTGGCCTGTTTGAGGTTTGTTGCAGTCTCGGGATATTTTGGTCTGGTTTCTATAACCAGTTTTTGGTTCAGAGCTGATGTTGCTATTGGAAAACTTGATGGCATGGTGGGAGCCAGTGATGTGGTTAAATTCGCTGTTGACCATTTCTATTCTCGCTGTCCTTGATGCTGATCCTGATGCAGCTGGTGGTGTTCCAGTTTGCTGGTTATTGCTAGTTCAACCTAAAGATGAGACCTGTGAGCTGCTGATTTTGGTACTGGAGCATTATGCTTTCACGTGCTAAGTGATGCTGCCGTGCCACTTCATATATTGCAGATTTGCAAGTCACTGGTAGCAGATTGTTGCCAATTTGGTGAGGCTGTGGTTGGAGACCTGCTGGCCCAGCTTGGATGATGGTGTAATGCTGTTGTTGCATTGGTTTTTTTGTTTTTTTTGGTAAGTAAGTGTGTATTTTGGATTAATAGGAGAGAAATTTATAAAAAATTATGTTATAACTCCAAGTGTTTTGACTTGGAATTAGAACATAAATCGCTAGGGCATACCCCGAGCAGCTGGTACAACAGAGAGATCCTCAAAAAACTTAAGAGGAACTATCTAACAGGAGAACGAAAAAAAAACTGTCGTTATACAAAAACAAAAGAAAAAAGTTACTCCCGAGGGGACCGGAACAACCACCCGATCATCTCGTAGCAACTAACTTCATCAAATCGGATCTGCCGGAAACCGCAAAGGTGATGCCACTAATTTCTGAGCAGATACTGCATTATCTGCAGCATACAGCACTACAGCATCAGTACATGGCACGTGAGACAGCAGCATGCTTCAGCACCAAGTCTTGCAGCAACCTTTAAAAATTTTCGGAATTTCCCACGTAAGCAAGAACCACTAATTTCCCACTGTTGTTGCATTGGTGCTGTTGGGGTATGGTTTGCCGGACTGTGATGCCTCTCTTCATCTAATTAGCACCGGCTGGTGTTGCTACCTGGTGTGACCAAGGGTTTAATGATTCAGCTGCATTTGGTTGCTGATGGAAATTCTGATGCTGATGCTGTGACGATATACATATGGGTTAGTGCTGCTTGGTGATTCTAAAGCATGGGTAGCTGCTCGTATTTGAAGCTGGGGTCAGTTTGTGTAGGTGGTGGTCCCAGTTTGCTGGTTGTTGCCAGGTTCAGCGGCTGCTTGTTGTGTTCAATTTCGGAGATTTTGGTGCTGATCCTTTATCATTTGGTTATGATGGAAAGTCATTTTTTGTTTTCTGGTAGTCGTTGTCCTCCCTGAGGCTTTTTGGTATACTTTGATGTACTGTTCGTTCGGGGTATACCCTTGCGTTTCTGTAGTTTTTTTTTCAATTTCCACTGTCTCTGTAGAATGGTAGCCTCCTAGAGGTTGTTTTTTTATGTTTGAATTGCTCGGGGAATGCACTAGCATTTTATGCATTATCTCTAAGTGAAAATACTTGGTCTTAATGCATAGATTATGTAATTTTTTTCTCCCATGAATTCAAAATACTTACTTACCAAAAAAAAAAAAAAAGTGTCTCCTTCCAGGTGGAAGGTGTGGGTGTACCTGTGAATCTGGCTTGGGGATTTTGGGTGTGGTGCTGACGAGATGGCCCAGGACTTGATTGGTTGATTGAGTTCTGATGTCATATGCTTTTGCTGATGCTGTTAGTTTGCGGGAGCTGAAGGGGTTGATGTCCACTGATTGTATTGAACTAAGGCTTGCTGAATTTCTTTAAAGCTGCCTCCAATGGACTTTCTTGGCATCTACTGTTGAGACCAGGCGCGGATTGGATTTGGGTGTCAATTTGATGTCTTGATGATTGTGTTTGCAACTTTTTTTTGCTGCTCTTGCTGGTGCTGGCTTTGGCCATGCTCTGCTTTAAGGTGTCTCTTGACTGCAGTATGAAGGTGCCTTCATCTGCCTGTCAATGGAGATGTTGAAGGCTGCTGGTGTCTATTGGTTGGTGTTGCGGGCTTTGATGAGGCTTAGGGATTCTGTTTCTTCCTATTGATTGGGTTAGGGAGCCCGTGCAATGGGTTAGGACCTTTTGGCTGATGTTGTGGGCTGCATCTTCCATGTAGCTGGTGGCATGCTGCTGTGCATCTGAATTGTTTTTTTTTTTGGTAAGTAAGTATTTTGGATTAAATGGAGAAACAATAATTTACAAAATTTATGTTTTAGCTCCAAGTAATTTGACTTGGGGGTAAAATATAAAATGTTAGGGTATACCCCGAGCAACTTGTACAAAAAATAAAACAAGAAAACCTCCAGGAGGATAACATTCATCAGAAACGACTAAAAAAGAAGTCTGTCTAATGTTACACATGAACAGACGAACCGGCATCTGCCCCCACATCGCTGGAGCACAGCACGTCAGCCTCTTCGGCAGCTAGTCCAAACCGGCAATCACGAGTCCAACTCGGCATATGAGTAGCAAGCTAAACTGGCATTGAGATTGGCAATTGAAATCGGCCGTAAGTTGTCATATGAAATCCATATTGAAAACGGCAGGTGTACTCAGCCACAGGAAAGCCAAACCGGCGAAAGGCGTCATCGGCAGATGAAATCGGCAATAGAAATCGGCCTCAGTAAAGCCATACCAGCCAAATGTCGAAATCGGCATTTGAGGCGCAAGTCCAAGAACGGCAGATGAAGGAGCCAAATCCCATCAATCCACGTCAGCAGAAGGAGCTGAAATCCAAACCGGGACAATAGAAAGCAAAAACTGGATTGCTCATTCCACGTCAATAGTTCAAATTCCATTCCGGCAAATAAGTCAGTGCAAACCAGTTTTGCACAAGCGAGAGCACGAATCCCATTCCGGCAATTAGGCCTATGAAAACCAGATAAAGTCATCCAGCAAAATCTCCAACAAAACCCAGTTGCTTTCCATCTGCAAGCCTGATGAGGCTGCACCGGCTTTAGGAGATCCGGATAAAAGGAAGCAATCCAGCCAAACTTGAAGAAATACGCACTCCGGATTCCGGAGTACGCGAGAGCGCCGGATAAAAAAAACAGACAAAAAGACACTCCGAAATCCGGAGTTCACAAAACAGCAGCAGAACCTGCCATTTTTTTTTGACCCAGATCTGGAGATCTCAGAAATGGAAGAACTCCGGAATCTGGAGTCCACAAAGCCGAGACAAAACCGGAGATCATAGAAGCAGATACGCACTCCGGAATCCGGAGTTCACAAAACAGCAACAGAACCTGCCAGATTTTTTTTTTTTTTTGCTCAGAAGGAAGGAGACCAAAATACACAGAAGCTGCATCAAGGCACTCAAGAAACCGGAGTTCACGAAGGCGCTACAAGGGGAACGCACAAGAAACTCCGGAAGCCGGAGTACACAGGGCCAAAGACAAGCCCCCATTTTTTTTTTTAATAGAAAAGGAGCCAAAGTCCACAAATCAAGGGCGCTCCGGATTCTGGAGTCCAACAAGCGTCGGAAACAATAGCGCACAAAGCGCTCCGAAAACAGGAGATCACAAAGGCAAGGACAGGGAATTTTTTTTTTTAAAAACAAAGAAAGGAGGGTCCGAAATCCTCAACGCAAAAGCACACCGGAATTCGGATTTCAACAAGCGCCAGAGCACCAGGTGAAGACAGCAGTCAGGGAATAGAGTCCGCACTCAGGACCGCAAGGGGGATGCTCCATCTAATCAGAACCGATCTGTCACTTCGGGCAGCAGCAAAATGAGAGGATTCCAGCTTCCCCCGGACAGTAGCGGTAATTTGATGGGCCAGCTGGATTGCAGTGCACGCAGTGTTCTTGAAGACACGTTGATTTCTCTCCCTCGAGTTGAAATAAACTGAGGCCACAAGGGTGAGGTGGAAGGAGCTGGCTTTGAGACCTTTACCCTTCCAACGTTTAGCAGCCCATAAGACGTTGGAGGACCAGTGAGGATAGGGCCAGCTGAGACCAGCCTGGGTGCGCAAGAGGCGCCAGACAGCGGAGGAGAAAGGACAATTGAAAAAGAGGTGGCTATGACTTTCCCTATCATTAGAACAAAGAACACAAATTGGGGAGATGGGAAGGTACTGGCTAATCCTATCCAGAGTGTTGAGCCTGTGACGGATAGCAAGCCAAAGGATAAAGGCATGAGCAGGGATGAACAGGGGGGTCCAAACAAGACAAGGTCACTCCACCGCGTCGTTAGGAGGATGGAAAATACTATAAGCAGATTTTGTAGTGTATTGGATGAAAAAGAGGTGTGCATCTGAATTGCTGATTGCTGTATTGGATATCGTCAATCTCAACTGGTTAATATGATATTATGTTTGCCGTTTGGTCTTCTGTTGGTGGAGTGTCTCCTGTTTCTGGGGACCGGGAATTCTAGAGAGAGAAGCTCTCTCTTCTCTCTTCAAATTTCAAATTCGTTCGGCTTTCTGAGGGATTTCGCATCTCCCTTTGGACGTCAACAGCCATGGACGTACTCCGGGGGGATCCTCCCGATCCCCCTCAGGTAACCGTCCTGCCTGCCCATTTCCCTCCCCTGTGTATCGATTTGATGCACTCTCCGTCAGGTCCTGACGCCGATTTCTTAGTGAAGACAAAGGGAGTGGGTGCTGTCGTGGGCAGTTCATCTGGACCTGCCGACCCCCATCTTGCTACTCTATCTGAATCCGGTGAACACTGTTGCCCTGCGCCTAATGCGGGTTCTTTGGAGGCCCCCGGCCATCAATCGCAATCTAAGCCTGCCCTGCTGGCTTCCGTAACTGGATCTGCTCCGTTTGGGTGCTTCTATTGGGTCGTGTAAGGTTAGCCCATTTGTTGCCCCTTCTGCTCGTTCGTCTGAAAATTCAATTGCTGTCCAAGCTACAAAATCTTGGTCTCATATTGCTCAAGAATCGGCTGGCAATTCCATTGCCACCCTCAAGTACTTCCCTTCTCTTAACAGATCCGGACTCGATTCCCCTCTATCCCCTCCAGACGAGGTCCTCCAGCAATGCGCTGTATTCTGGGGCTCTACTCTGGTTGGCTCCTTTCATGGTAAGCCTCTCCACTTTATGACAGTAAATTCCATTGCACGGATGATCTGGGCAAGGTTTGGGATTCGCCATGTTGCCTCGAATGCCCAGGGCTTTTTCTTCTTTCGTTTTGACTCTGATTCCCGTCTGGAGGCTTGCCTGGCAAAGGGCCCTTGGACCTTTAGACGAAAATCCATTTCCCTTAAGAAATGGCATCCGGGTTTGGTCTTGGATCATGAGTCTTTCAAATCCTCTCCCCTGTGGATTTCCTTGATCAATATACCAATTGAACTATGGACTCCACTTGGGTTAAGCTGGTTAGCTAGTCATATTGGTAAGCCTCTAATGTGTGATGCTAGCACTGCTCGGGTGGATCGATTACATTCTGCCAGAATCTGTGTTGAGGTGGGTTGGAATACGCCACGTCCTGAAAAAATTAGATTCCTGTCTGGGATTGCAACATCTGCTAAGGAGGTGGAGATTGATGTTGTTTACCAATATGTACCGGCCCGTATGAGAACCTCAAATCAAAGTAGGCTGGATCGGGTGTCCAGGGATTTACACCCAACTAAGCCTTTGACCCCGGATCATGGCGGTGCTGGAACCGTTAGCCCTGTTCCTTCACTACACTCTGACCAAGTGGAGGCTGTTGTGAACACGTGCAGTCTGAAGGGGCAATCCGCTGTGACAAAGGCTACGGCACCTGATGTTGATGGGGGTGGGTGTTCTGCACCATCCTTTAAATCCCACCCTTTTCAGGTTTTGTTTGAGGTGTGTGCTGAGCCTGCATTACCGGATTCTGGGATCTCTGTTGGAGTGGTTGAACCCTCAGATGATCGTGGTGAGGATGCCTTAGTTCAGCAGGCTTCGCTGCCTCCCCTATTACCTGATTTTGCTCCTGCTCAAGCAGCCTATGCTGAGTGCTCCACTGTTAGCCTTTCCCTTTCTAAGATGCGGAAGGGCTGTCCTGTGGAGGCTTGTGATGATGCGCTTTCTAATGCTGGTTGTCCCACTGATCACCAGTTGCGGGATGTGGATGCCTCGTTTGTGAATGATCTTGTTGCTGGTCCCCTTCCTTAGCCGCTTACAATCCCGGGTGTGTAGAATCCATAGGTTATTCATGCTGTTGGTGATCCTAGGGAGAGCTGTGAGGTGGATTCAGCTGTGAGTTGTGAACTCCTCTCTGATGCTGATGTCCACCCAATGGTGGGTGCTGTTGACTCGGAGTTGCCACCAAATTTCCTTCTTGTTCCGGCCCCAGCCTCTGGACTTTCTAATGGGTTGGGTGTGGGAATGGCACTCACTGTTTTGGGCCCCAAAGAAGGCCTTGCTGGTGATGTCGGGGAATCAAATGACCCTACCGAGTTTACCGACTCTTGCTATTTGGATCCAATTGATAGGACTCTAGTTGGGGTTCCACCTAATTATGTGCATGATTCTTCTAGGGGGGCGCATCAGCCCTCTTTGTCCACTGCCTTGGCCTCCGAACAGGAGCCCTGTTACCTTGCTCCCATTAATCGGGCTGAAAGGTTTCCTGTTAGAGATTTGGCTCACAAGAATTGCCTAATTCCTGGGGTCGACGAGTCCACTCTGGAGTCTATTGCGCGGATCGTCCATAAATACTCCCAGGTTGCTCCTTCTCCCGAAATATGCCTAAAAAATCCATCTGTAGATGATCCTTTGGACATAGCTGTGCTTGCTAATCGACCTGTTCTGAGTTCGGTCCACTTTTCGTCCGGCTGATCCTACGCACCAACTCGAATGTGATTGTGGCTGATCCTAGTGAATCTGGGCGCGGATTTGGTCCGGCTAAGTCCTATGTGAAGCCTGATGCTGGTGATGCGGGTTATTCCTGTTATGAAGATCACCAACGTTGTGAAAATGAGCTTTTTGCTAGGCAGGCTGTTAAATGGTGGAAACGAGGGGCCCAACGGAGTAACTCTGCTCCCAAGAAAGCCTGGCGAACTCATTCCTGATATTTGCAGCAGCTGGTGCAGGGTTGCTGTTAGTGTCTTGCCATTGCTGTGGTGGTCGCTGGCCTGTATTGCAGTGGGCTGAAATTGTCGTTTATATTTTTAGGGGTTGTGCTTGGTGGTCGGCTTAAGTAGCTGCTCTCTCTAAATCTGCTACCTACTAGTCGGTTCATGTGCTGGGGCCGGTTGACTTTTATGCTCCATAAGCTTGTGGATTTTGCTGACTGGCCTGTTGGCAGGTGCTGTGTTCGGATGCAGCCCCTGTTGTCCATTTCAGTTTGCTGATGCATATATGCTGCTGTAAGTGATGGCTGTTCTGGCTGTATTCAGAATGCCCCTTGCCTCTTGATGTGCCCATTATGTCTGAATGTTGGAGTTATCGATGGATGCTGAAACTGAGTAGCAGTTTATCTGGTAGTTACTGCTGCATATCCGGTTGCATGATTTGGGTTATGCTCGTGGATTGGCATGGTTTGTTTTTGTTTGATGATTCATGACTTAGAATCTGGATTGGCGGATTTTCTCTGCTGCTGATGGTCCATTTCATCAGCTGATGCATGTCCGGATCTTCTCTGATGCCCTGAACCTGAGGTTGGGGGATCTGCTCCTGCGAAATTGCAGAAATGCTGTTTGCTGGCATCATCTAGCTGCCAGTTTTGAGGGACCGTGGTTGGTGAGCTGCTGGACTAGTTTTGATGATGGGTGAGATGCGGGTGTTGCTGTGGCTGCTGATGGGTCGTGGCCCCTGTCTTCGTCTGCTGGAATGTGATGCCACTCTGAAGTTGGTTACTGCTGCTCCTGCAGATGGAGTATGCAGCGGCTTCGGATGGGGCTCGAATGCTAGGTCCCTCTGATGAAGGAAACTTGCATTGCCTGGCTCAGTTTTTGGCGCTCTGGCGCTGAACCTTTTTCATATTTTTATGAAGGAATGTCATACTTTGGGTTCTGTCATATTTTGTCCTCCTAGAGAGGCCTTTATGTATTTTTTGATGTACTGTCCGCTCGGGGTATGCACTAACGTTTTATGTTTTATTTTCATGTCAAAATACTTGGAGATAGAACATAATTTTTTATATTTTTTCTCCCTTTAATCCAAAATACTTACTTACCAAAAAAAAAAGAAAAAAAAGTTTCTGGGGACCGGCTGCTGATGGTGGATGGGGTTTTTGGTGGAGTTGCAATGTTCCGGCTGGCAGGAATTGTTGCACTCCTTCTTTCTAAAGGGATGGTTAAGAGGTCTACATTGTTGAAAGGTTCTAGATTTTGCTCCATAGGTTGGGCAGCGATTGAATGTGCTGCAATTTTGATTGTTTGTCGATGTATCTGGAGCGCTTTGCTGTCCGGTGTGGTTGGTCATGTCCCGTCCTCTGGCGCCTTGATTTGGAGCTGGACTGATGCTGAACGGGCAGTGCTGTGTTGGTGGAAGGTGCCATATTGCTGAGGCCCCTGCTGGCTGGCTCAATGATGCGGGCGAAGTGGTCTCTTTTCTGTATCGGTGGAGCGCCGGTACATTCTCGTTGAAGACTTTTTTTTTCGGTAAGCAAGAATTTTGGATTAAATGGAGAAAAAATACAACATCTATGTTTTTATCAGCAAGTAATTTGACTTGGGGAAAAAAACATAAACCTCAGGGGCATACCCCGAGCAGCTAGTACAGCCAATGGTACAAAAAGGACCTCTAAGAGGCCAGCATACTACAAAACTAGGAAAGAATAGAAAATAAGTACAACACAACGCAGAGGGAAAGTGCAATTTTTCGTTCCCCTGCAAATCGAGCTAAAACGTCAAAAACAAATCAGCATCAGCAAGGGACACCTCAAATTCCAGATCCACACAACAGTAAGAGCAACAGGCAGCCAAGAGATCCAACTGTCAGATTCACAGCATTAATCAATTCTCTCGCCAAACCATGCAAACAGCAGCACTCCATTCATCAAACGAGTCCAGCTCAATATCAGCATCACCGCACCCGCATTTCAGCAATTACAGGTCATCAAGCGTGTGACAACGAGCCAGCATTCAGAGACTAGAAAGAAGCCGGCAGCAGCTTCAGCAGTGCAGAAATCCAGAACAAGATCAACGACAAGCAACTACAGTGGAGGAGCAACGAGTTGTTCAGCCGCAACCGACATCACAAGTAGAGCATCCAGTCTCGGCATCATCATCAAACAGGCAACAACCCAACATACTGGAACGAAACCAGCTGCTTCAAGTTCAGCAACTTGTTCAGGGAGAGCACCAGGCCACCAAATCAGCGAAACCCAAATTGCCCACATCATTGAAAGCTCCACCAAGCCTCCAAAAACACCAGCAACAATAATTGCTCACAGATCAGAACAGGAGCGAAAGGGACAGCATGCACATTTGTAGGCAAACAGGTTCCGAACACAGCAAGACCAGCTTCCGAACAGCAGTCTTCAGTTGCAGTAAACAGAGGATAATGCACTTCATCAGCGTCTACACCGCATCACAGACCATGGGTATCATTAGCATACACTTACAACAAAACTCCCCACACCATAGCACCAAGGCGACCAAACCCAGCATAGCAAAACCAACAGCTTCGCAACTCTTCATCGTACCCAGCACCAGCAGAGTGTCCAAGCAGGCCTGCACCACCACCACCAACAGCAGGAAATATACACCCATCCGCAATTGATTGTGGAGTTCAGCCCATGACAATACCCAAGGAGGCAAAGCAACAAAACAAAGTTCCAAGAAAAACCAGCAACGACAATCGTAGAGCTGCCTCAAATGTTGCACAGACCATTGACATTTCATCAGCAGCCGAAAGTTGAGCTTCAAACCAAAGGACAACAGGCACGGCCCTCAGTAGATCAGATAGCAACAACACTCCTGCTCGCCCATCAGTGTCAGGCCAACAATACAATTCCAAAGTCACTCGAGCCTCAACATCAGCAGCTTTAAATTATTCACAGCAGACCCCATGCCAAACCATGCCAGCAATCATCCAATCCAAACTACCCAGATGCATAGATGCAGCATCCCAAGAGAATACACCCTCTAGCAGAGAAAACATCAGATCAGGAAATACCGGTGGCAGTACATGTCATCCAATAATCAGCATCAAATCCCGGGCTACCCCTAGAAACCATTCTACTCAAGCTTCACCAGCTCATACCCTAAAGCAGCATCAGCTTAGGCCAAATGACGAAGCCACAGAACACAGATATTAATACACCGATAGCAACAGGCTCCAATGCATCAAAATCCCATCTAACCATAAAGAGAACAGCACCAATCCGTTAAAGAAAAAGGCCTGCAATCCTGGATACTACCACAATTCTTTAACCCACATCAACAAAGACCCAACGGATCCAATGAAGTCCCAAAAACAGTGACCCAAATCCATACCCATGTAGAAATAATCAATCCAATACACCAAACCTCCACTAAGAAAGGATCAGCTCCAAACCAGTGAATTAAGCACCAAAGAAGCGAGGGAAGCCAGCAGGAACATAGGCCAGTAGCAAAACCAAGAACCGAATTCTATAAAGTTTTTTTTTTTTGGGAGGGAAATACAACCAAAGCTCCCAAGGCGGGAACGAAAATCAAACGCAGCCGGGAGGCAGCAACCAGAAGGATCAACACCATCAGATGGGGTAGCGGGGAGCCAACTCCGGTAGAGCACCATCAGAAGGCCCCTGCAACGCATAGACCCCAACAGCTCACAAAAGGTAACAGCAGCCTCAAAAACATCAAAAAGGATCACCCCCTGCCCCTCTTTTTTTTAATTATTATTATTATTATTGTTTATAAGTTCCATCGCATGACAAGCGATCGGTTAGGGCGCCCAACACCAGGCAGGGAGGCCTTTAGTTTGTCACGAACAACAGATGAAATCTGGGAGCAGATCTGGGAAGCATCCTGATGGGATGAACTCTCAAAAATACGATTGTTACGTTCTCTCCAGATATAATAAACAGTGGCCGCAAGAGAGAGACTCTTAAAGAGGGCGATGAGGTTCTTACCTTTCCACATGTATGCGGCCCAATTAACATTATGGGACCAGTTGGGGTATGGCTAGTGTATGCCGGCAATCCGTTGGATAGAGGTCCAAACGGAGGAGGAGTATGGGCAAGAGAAAAAAAGATGGTCATGGTTTTCGGCGTCTAAATTACAGAGAGAACATGTGAGGGAGAGGTTGGGAATACTGTGAATACGGTCGGAGGTATTAAGCCGGCCTTTAATAGCCAGCCAAAGGGTGAAGGCGTGGGCAGGAATATGGAAAGAACCCCAGACAAGCCTGGTCCAGCTCAGTTTCGGCTTCGGCGGGTGAAAAAGGAGGTAGGCAGACCTGGACGAAAAGACACCGTTAGAGCTACCAACCCATCTCAAAGAGTCTTTATGCTCATCGT
>JAODPA010150379.1:0-15022 GCA_025585075.1 Nepenthes mirabilis
AATGCTATGTTTATATAGTTTTGACATATTCAATAGTCTTATACTCGTTTATGATTTCTACATATTTTATCAAAAATTTGACATTATTAATATTTTGAATTTTGATTATAATTATTGTCTCTGCATATTTTATTTGTTATATTAACATATAAAAATTTGTACATGCTTTGTCAAGTATAACACTTTCTCTTTGTTGGGGTTCAACACTCCGATATATCTAATCCGACGCAACGGAACAAACTCGGACCCCTTGTCAACTGTCATCCACCAAATTTGTGAATACAAGAAACAAACAATGTACAATAATTTTTAACATGAAAAACTATTTTCAACTAAAAGAAAAATCACCAGATAAATTCTAAACAAATTCACTATAAATAGTACTGGTTATAAGAATCCATTTTGAAATCCCTTTCCTCTGAACCTGAATGAAGAATAGTTTAATACAATCCCTTCTCAACACACTCGATAACCCATAAGAGAAATACAATGAGAAAAAGAGTAATAAAATGAAAATATATTTTCAAAAATCACCTTCAGAATGACGTACTCGATTTTAATAAAGAACGAAACTCAAGTTGGACATCAACTGAACTCCGAATCTCTTCCTCTTCTCTCTTCTTCTTTCCTCTCTCACTATGTGATGTCCCTTGCGAAGAAATATTCTAGAATTCTTGGTACAAACCCTAAAATTGTGTTTGTGCGATTTTATAAGCCCTGGGTACGCTCGAGCGCCCATCAAGCGCCAAGTCTCTGGAATCGGTACTTGACCACTGATCAAGTGCAGATTAGGCACGCATATATTGGAATTTGTGACAGAGACGCCCGGCCACGATTCAGACGGTTAACGGAGACGTTAACTGTCTAACTGTAAGTAGGCCGGCTGAAATTCACAATGAAAGCGGCCCAAGTCAAAGACGGCCCACGAATGCCTCAACGGTCTCCTGTCCTAATTTTTTGCATTTTCAAGAATGCAATATTCATTATAACGGTTACCTCCAGAATCAATGCACATCCTGAAAGGAAGGCGCCAGAGTCTATGCATAATCTGCAGGAAACCCTAATGGTTACCATGCGCAGAAAGAAAGAGATTAACCACCTTGACCGTTATAGTCAAAGACGCCGATCACACCTCTGTAGGAAAGGTAACAATTCTTCAGAAGGCGAACATCCAACCTCGCTGCCAAAGGAAGGTAGCTCGAGGCCATGGCTATAAAAGGCCATGGAAACTCTCTCCAAAGGCATCACTTCTCTTCCCCACAAAAGCCCACAAGTTTTGAGAAGCTCTCTAACATTCTAGAGTACCCAAACCCTCTCTCTCTCTACTATTAGTTCCTAGCGAACTCAATATTAAGAGAAAATTGTGCCCCACAAGCATTCAAAGCCACTCTTCCTACGAGTGCAATTCCCACTTGCAAACACTCACTAGTATTCATTTCTGTATTCTCTGTATCCACCTTATCTTCTTAGAAGGCCGATTAATATTTGAGCGTTAGAATATTTTTGATGAGACAAAATCTTACTGTCACATGACCTTTTGTTTGAAGTCGTGATGTGCAGGATCCGATACTCAATGGACGGAACCAAAATCCAACGAACAACTTGATCTGAATCTGTTCAAAATTTAAATTTAGGACGTATTATTTGTGTCGTCTGTGAGAACGCTACTTAAAAGCCAACCACTTTCGTCTTCAAAACTAGTATCATCAAACAACATGGTGAACACCAGAACTCAAACTAGCGCTCTTGTTAGAGACGCTGCCTCTCCTGATCAGGACCACTCAGCTGGTAATCTAGTTGGAGGGCAGCCAGCACTATTCTTTCTTAACTTGGTGAAGCAGATGAACAACATGTTCAGAATACTCCAAATGCTCTGCACTCGCCAGGGTAGGAAGAAGTAGGGGGCTCCGCTCTCCTTATCTCTTATTCTGGCCTCCAGGCGGGGAGGCCAGAGGAAGAAGATGCGGGCTAAGAAGGCTTCAAGACTAAACAACTCTCATACTTCGGAGGCCTCCAACGTCTAGACCCGTTTAAGGCTTGAAGGGTGATTGGGTCACAGGATTTCGGATGAGAGTCTAGAGAGGAGAAACCTTTGATATTCTCGGGATGAGCCTTGGCCTCAGGCTCAGGAGGGAGCTTCCAGGATCGTTTGATCCACCAGCGGCAGTAACCGCCCAGCTATGCGCCGCACTGATGAAAGAACAGAGTTGAGGATATACCTTAACTCCAAGAGATCTGAAAACATCTCACGAGTGGAGACAAAAGTCGAGAAGATCTGGAACCGCGTGTTTAAAGACGACAATGAGCACACCGTCGATTTGGAGAGATCTTCCTTCACTGCTGAGATCTTAGATCGTCTATTGTCGACCAAGTTCAAGATGCTAGCGTTAGATTCTTACGATGGGAGTACTGATCCCATGGATCACCTCGACCACTTCTGCACCTGTTTGAGTCTCCAAGGCCTGGAGGAGGCGACAATGTGTCGATGTTGTCCCCTCACTTTGAAAGGAGATGCTCAGATCTGGTTCGGCCGGCTCCCCTTGAACTCAATTTGGGATTTTTGACAACTCACCGATCTCTTCTTGGCTCTGTACAATTCCAGTTGCCGAGAAGAGAAGTAGCTGTGGTATCTCCCCCACATCAAGCAGAGACAGAGAGAGAACCCCAGAAAATTTCTAAAGTGGTTCACGACAGAAGTCGGAAGAATCACAAAACTCACAGAAGAGATAAAGTTTGGCAGCTTCATCTTTTCATTGGCACATGGTGACTTCTTCAAACACCTGACCCACAAGAACTCGTAGACCTTTCGGGAAGCGGAGTCCATCACCAGGGCATATGTGGCCACCGAAGAAGCTAATGAAGCAAAGCGTCCTGAGAGAACCAGCCAGCCTCGCTCTTTCCCAGACAAAGGAAAGAGAAAGAACGGTGACGACGATAATCCCCACCGAAAGCACACAGGATCGGAGCACTGGACCATATGGAGTACAGGCCGGTTAACCTGACTCCTCTCAACGACACATGGGCCAATGACCTCATGCAAATCTGTGGTAAAAAGTTTCTTAAGTGGCCAAAACTACTAAAGAACACAGAGGGAGGAAATCTAGAGAAATACTGTAATTTTCATCGATTTTTGAGACACACCACGGAGGACTGTAAAATGCTCCAGCGAGAGATTGAGGAGCTTATCCAGAGGGGCCATCTCACCAGGTTCGTTAGGAACCTTGGGTAAAGTTTTGGCACCTCTGGCGGAGAAGGGTTAGATCCGTTCCAACTGTGAAATCGGGATGCGGTTGGAGTGGTGAATATGGTAACGACCCGACCGCCCAAGACCCAAGCAGATCACAATGAGCTACAAGCTGGATGCAAGAAACAGAGAGTGGAGGAAAATCTCATTAGATTTAGTGATAGCGATATGACTCATATAATTTCCCCACGTTCCGATCCTATTATTATATCTGCACTTATTTCAGATAGTATTGTGAACTACCAATTAAAATGAGTCTTTATTTATAATAAAAACTCAAAAGATTTACTTTATCAAGATACCTTTTTCAAACTTAGACTTAAAAAGAATCAATTAAAAACTGTCGAATTGCTATTGTATGGCCTGGATAACGAACCTATAGCTGTCTAAGAAATAATATAGTTAGAAGTCACCCCATGTACGTACCCCAAAACGGTGAGTCACACACTCACCTTTCTGGTTGTTGATCTGCCTCCGTATAGAACGTTATCGTAGGCCGACCATACCTAACACGTTCGGAGTCGTCACCTCAATACCACATTTAAAAATAAAATTTTCAACAGCGTGCGATATCGGTGAAGTGTAGAGTGATAAAGTAATTAGGCGGACATGTTACATGTCACAGATTGCCCCAAGTGGCAGTGGAAGACTTATAGGAGAACTGGACCATCGAGATGAAGTGACCTTGCAGCAAATGCATCTAGCGAGGCCACCGATCTAATATCACTGAATCCAGAGGACCTAGAGAGTTGTGTGCAAATCAGAAGCTCACTCACCGAACCCCTGTAAGACGAGCTAATAGCATTTTTGAAACAGAACGTTGGTATCTTCGCGTGGACACCTGCTGACATGTCTAAGATTCTGTCTAGAATAATAGTCTACAAGTTAGGCATCGATCTTGATCATAAGCCCGTTAGGCAGAAGTGGAGGAACCACTCCGTGAAGAAGCTCGTAGCCATCTGGGAAGAAGTGAATAAGTTATAGGACGCCGACTTTATCAGGAAAGTCTAGTACCCGATTTTACACTCTAACGTCATCCTGATAAAGAAAAGTAATAAAAAATGGTAAATATGTGTCGATTTTACTGATGTCAACAAAGCTTACCCAAAGGATAGCTTCCATTTGCCTAGGATTGACTTATTGGTAGACTCGACTTCTGAACATGAGCTGTTAAGTTTTAGGGACGCTACTCGTGTTATAACCAAATCCGAATATGCCCATAGGACGAGGAACACACCTTATTCATGACCAATCAAGGCACCTATTGCTACAAGGTCATACCTTTTGGTTTGAAGAATGCAGGCGCGACTTACTAAAGACTCGTGAACAAGATATTCGAGAAGTAGATCGGTCGTAATATGGAGGTATACGTTGACAAAATGCTCGTCGATAGTAAGACCACCAGCGACTATATTCGCGATCTGGTTGAATCCTTCAAGGTACTCCGTGCGCACCAAATGAAGTTAAACCCATCAAAGTGCGTCTTCGGAGTGTCCTCAGAGAATTTCATGGGTTTCATTATCTCTCAGCGAGAGATTGAAGCAAATCCATAGAAGATTAAGGTCCTTACGAACATGTCTTCGCCACGAAGTGTCAAGGATGTTCAAAGCCTAACTGAAAGACTGGTAACACTGTCCTACTTCTTAGCAAAGTTGGGGGACAAATATCAACCTTTCTTCAAGGCTCTGAGGGGGACAAAAAGAAACAGTTTCCAATAGATCGTAGAGTGTCAGGCAGCCTTCGATGAGTTGAAGTAGTACCTGGCCAGTCCACTGTTACTGACGTCACCCAGAGACGGAGAAGAGTCGTAACTCTACTTGATAGTATCAAAGGTGACTCTTAGCTCAGTTCTCATACGCCAAGATTTCGACACTCAGCAGTTGGTTTATTATGTTAGCAAAACGTTGATTGCCACTGAGACCCGCTGCCCGTGCACTAGAAAGCTAGCCCTGGCACTCGTCTTCTCAGCCCGAAAACTGAGATCATATGTCTAGGTTCATCGTGTGGTCATTCTAAGCCCGTGCACTAGAAAGCTAGCCCGGGCACTCGTCTTCTTAGCCCGAAAACTGAGATCATATGTCTAGGTTCATCGTGTGGTCATTCTAACTGACCAATCACTGAAGAGCATCCTCCAAAAGTCTGATATTTTCGGATGGTTGGTTAAGTGAGCCATCGAGTTGAGAGAATTCGACATCGAATTCTGGCCTAGGCTAAGCATTAAGGGGCCGGCCCTAACTGACATCATCATCGAGACCACGACCCCAATCATCGATGGGCACCCCACTAAAGATGCAGATCACCAGCTAAAAGAGTTAGAATGGGTCCTCAACGTGGATGGTTCATCTACCAACTCAAGCAGCGGTGTTGAAGTGGTCCTAAGAACCCTAAACGGGTTTGAGGTGAAGTACTCCCTTAAACTCGATTTTTTAGCCATCAACAACGTTGTCAGGTACGAAGCCTTATTACCCGGATTACGACTAGCCAAAGAGTGCTCAACTAAGTGGCTAATTGTCTATGGCGACTAGCAGGTTACCCAGAGTTAGTTTGGGTACCAAACTAGTCCACACTTCTGTAGCCTATCTCAAAGTGAATGGACAGGTTGAGGTCACCAACCATACGCTACTCTACAGTCTAAAGACCAAGGTGGAGGACGCAGGGAGCTCTTAGGTCAACAAACTACCCTCTGTCTTATGATCATACCAGACGACTCCAAAGGAACCAACTCGCAAGATACCCTTCAGTGTCTGCTACGGGGTTGAGGCGGTGATATCAGTTGAAATTGGACTCCCAAGTCTCAGGGTTACAGCCGCTTACCAACAACGAATTGCTCGTTATTACAATAAGAAAGTCGAAGCCTGACAATTTGAAATTGGGGTCCTGGTCTTACGAAGTATGGAGGCTACGGACAAGACAGCTAGCCGGAATAAGCTTTCCCCAAACTGGGAAGGCTCATTCATTCTCTCAACCATTTTGCAGAATAGAGCATGCAAATCTGAACCCAGAATGGCAAGTTGTCCTGCGGATGTGGAACGTGGTCTACCTGAAGTGATATTACTAGTGAAAACCTAGGTAGGTCATCTGTATGACATAAAGTATAATTGTAACATACATTATTATTAATAAAAAGAAAATTCTTTTTCCTTTGCATTAAGCCATGCTTTTCTTTTCTTTCTTTTTCATATGAATACTTACTTGCAAGTTGTACAAAATAAACGACCTAAATTGCTCCTAAGTCGGACAAATTTTTACCCACTCGTAATTAAACCCTTGTTATCCAGGCGACTTGTAGGCGGTTGAATTAAACCCTAGTTATTCGGCAGCCCATAGGCAATCAAATTAAACATTGGTTATCCAATCTGTCTATAAGCGGTCAAATTAAATGCTGATCATTCAAGGGACCTACAAGCGATTGAGTTAAACATTGGTCATCCAAATGGCCCATTCACGGTCTAATACTAAACCTTAGGGGGTTCAAACGGTACGTGTGACGACCTCTTTCAGCAGGAGATAGTACACTTGGTCTACGACGGTCAATAAATCGGGGCAAAGTTTGAAAGAATAAAGACTCCAAAGTCGACTGGCTAAAATCATAACCTGGGTAGCGCGCACATTACGAGGGCACAAATCGTTTAAGCATACTTGTGCATAAAAGCGATTTCTTGAAGGTCTATATCCGAGCAATAAGACCATCGCGGTCAACGCTCCAGGTTGACCGACCCAAAGGCCATTCAATAAGTTGGTCGGCCGGTATAGAAATCCGCAAGAAACAAACAAGGAAAGGAAAAACAAGGCAGAGATTAAAATATTGCAAGAGTACTTTTCTCATTAATATGCTCAAATATACAAGAGACCAAAACCCAAAATACAAGATCACAATTAAGGAGCAGAGCTCCCCGGAGGGGGCGGGAGAGGCCCTTGGTCGCCCCGAGCATATTTAACTAGGTCCTCACGTCTCTGGATGACACAGTTTGAGGAGTCAAGGAAGCTAATGGAAAAATCAGGATCTGCAACCCTAACAATGTGGCGACAAATACTAATGCCTTTCCAAAGCCTGACCCACAGCGCCAATGTAACCTCCTGAGGACGTAGACGAGTGGATAGCACATTCTCTAACGAGGCTATCCTTACCTGGAGCTCACCCACAAGAGCCTCCGCCTAGTGAGCCCTCTCTTCCAGTCCTGCGGATGGCGCTCTCAACTCAGACAGCTCAGATTAGAAGGCGACCTCCACCTGTTGGTGCTTCTTGACTTGGGCATCCAACTGGTCCATCTCCTCCTCCATCTTGATGATCTCCTCATCACGATTATCGATCACGGCATCCCTCTGGCGCAGACCCTTGAGTATTGCCAGCAAAGTCTTGTCCCCCTACAAAAGGTCAAAGAAGTTAGACAGCGACGATCGAGGAAAAAGAAAATGAGAGTTTCAAAAAGTTACCTCAAAGACTTTTCGTTGCCTCCTTGGTCGTCTCCGTAACCTAGAACCTACTGGAGGGGGACCTGGAGTGGGCTCCACCTGAGACCTCTCCACCGTGCCTTCACCGGCGTACTCCAGCAAAACGGTGTCCAGGAGACTTGGAGTAAAGGACTCCAAAGAGGCTTTGCAAAGACGTCAATCGTTTCAACAAGTGCTCCGGTGGCTGACACTCCCAGCTCAGCAGACGGCTTCGCAGCTGGCTCCTCTAGCCCAGTGGCTTCAAGCCGCGGCTTTGCGGCTGCCTCCTCTAGCACGGCGGCTTCAAGTAGCGGCTCTGTTAGCGTAGCAGGTGCCACCAAGTAGCCCGGCAGCGACAACTCAATGACGGTGGCTCTTGTGACAACATGTACAATGGTCCTAGAGTCCTCCACAGAAGCCTCAATCCCGGAGCGCTCTCCAGTCCCAGTAAGCCGCCTAGCCATTCAATAATCTGGCTCCATGGAAGACGAAGAAGTACGCTCCACTAGAGCAACATTCTTTTTCCTTGGACCGCTGGGAGCTTGAGCAGCCGCAGGAGGGCCAACCTCGTCAATAGTAATAATGACAGCATTCCTCTTGCGCTGCGACGCCACTAGTGAAGGTTTGACCTTCTGAATGGGAGAAGGAAGACTCCAATGAGCTCTTTTGGCCTCCTGCCTCAAGATTAGGTGATCCCTCCTGAACTCGATGAGATGCTCCTTCACCAGCTGCAGTATGGGCTCCACAGCCTTCACCTCCTCCTGCATCGGCTTATCGGTGAGACCACCAGGAACATTGCCCCAATCCCGAGACAATGGCAAGCTGTAAGCAACGTGAATGAAAAAGAAATGATCCTTCCAATTCTTGATGGAGTCATAGATAGCGCTGCTGATGCACAACTTCCAGGAGGATAGAGAAATCCAATCGCTACTCTAGGTAAATCGAAACATCACCCTGACAGCCTCCACCGTCAGCATCCGTGAATGGTAGTGGAGGAAAATACACAACGAACGAAGATATCGCACGGCATTCGTGTGAAGCCGTGCGATACGAACGTTTAATACCAAAAATACGGAGTAGCTCATTTGGTACAGGAAGGCGCATCCCACTCCTCAGATAAGCCACGTACACGAGAAGAGAGTAGGCTCAGTCCTGCTGCATGGGTAACGAGAATACAATCTCCTGTGGGATGTTAAACTCAACGTACAATTCCCTCACTTCATCGGTGGTAATAACATAAGTAATTTCTATATCGGAGGGAGCCATGAGAATAGGAGGAAGAGAAAGGAGATAATGACTTAGAATTTTTGCTAGAGAAGGCGTGAAAAATTTAAATTGATGGACGGCTTTTATAAGGATTGCAACTGTTAGAGTGAGGCAGCGCATCAAAAAGGCACGTTCATCATGACGGACACGTGTCGTTTCTGGAGAGGTTGCAGTTGAATCAGATCCTCTGGTGAATTAATTACAGGGATAACAAATTCACTACGTGACAACACGTGACAGAATATTGAAGCGGTTCTCCCAACTTTTCAATTACCCGTCCGGAAGCACAATGAAACAATGTGTCGATTCAGTCCACACCAATTCTCTAAATTTTGATATGACGGTCAACGAATCCGATCAATACTTTCTTCGGTGTAGTTCTCTGGATCTTCTCAATGAACCCGGTCAACGCTTTCTCTAGTGTAGTTCTCTGGATCTTGACTTGACGGTCCGCAAATCTAGTCAACTTCTCTTGTGTAGCATGGTGCTCCAGATTCCAGCGTAGCCCAAACGCGTCCCATCGTGAACATGCCGAAAGCCAGAAGCTCAGCCCACCGACATGGAGGGTTAGTGATGGGAATGTTATAAATAGGCTGGCCCAAAAAGGAGTAAGAAGCCCAAATCAAATAGAGGCCTAGCCGCGATTCAGACGATTAACGAAGATGTTGACCATCTAGCTACAAGTAGGCTGGCTGAAGT
Organism: Nepenthes mirabilis; assembly: GCA_025585075.1. Taxonomy (NCBI): domain Eukaryota; kingdom Viridiplantae; phylum Streptophyta; class Magnoliopsida; order Caryophyllales; family Nepenthaceae; genus Nepenthes; species Nepenthes mirabilis. The sequence goes on from JAODPA010150379.1 coordinate 9,641, forward strand.
CTACAGCGAAAGCCGCCCAAGTCAAAGACGGCCCACAAATGTCTCAACGGTCTCCTGCCCTAATTTCCTGCATCTCTAAAAAGACAATTTTACTGTAATGGTCACCTCTAGAATCAATGTACATTTGAGGAGAAAGGCACTAGAGTCCACGCGCAATCCGCAAAAAAACCAACGATTACCATGCGCAGAAGGAAAGAGGTTAATCTCATTGACCGTTACAGTTAAAGACAACGATCGCACCTACGTAGAAATGGTAACAATTCCTTCTGAAGGTGGGTATCCAGCCTTACTGCCAAAGGAAGGCGGCCCAAGGCCATGGCTATAAAAGGCCATAGAAACTCCCTCCAAAGACATCACTTCTCTTGCCCACAAAAGCCTTCAAGCTCTGAGAAGCTCTCTAACACTCTAGAGCACCCAAACCCCCATCTCTCTTTCTCTCTTTCTTCTACTAGTTCCTAACGAACTCAATACTAATTATTTTCTGTTAATAATAGGACAAATATTATCATGAAAAATTTGATTACTAATAATAATGGTATTTACTTTCGCAATTTCTTTGATATAATGGCAGGGTAAAGATTCATTATTAAAAATGTTCAGTTATACTTGCAATTATTCAAATTTTATTGATGAAAAAATATCATCATTAAAAGTCTGATCAATTTTAACAATGGGTGTGATTCTTGTAATTGTTAATATTTAATGAAAGGAGTTACTATTGTAATTATTAATATTTAACAATACAAAAAATCTCAAAGACTATTCACGACATGAAATAAATTTGAGTCGCTAATTATTTTAGCAACGAACGGAATAATGACAGAAAATGTTCTGTCGTTAAAATCAATGAATGATGACTTATGTTTTTATTGATTGAAAATGTGGTTGCTAAAATTCCCTGTAGTGTTGGATAGTATGTGTAGAAATGTAATTATCTTTCCCATGACATTCTTCAAGACAAAAAGTCTTCTTCTTACTTATATCTTTAAGTATATATGTGTAGATGGATATATCTTTAATTATATATGTTTTATCATACACAAAAATGTGAAGAGGAAGATAAAAAAAGTGCTTCAAATTATACAAGTAAACTGATTTAATTATGTCTACTATTTTGATCAAATCTGACCGTTGAACACACAATGCAATATGGTGCAAAGCAATTAATTGCCAAGGGATGATGCAATTATCAAATCTCATATATATTTCAGCCGCGTAAACAACAGATCATGCAGTACTAGACATAGTAGATCTATTGTTTTGAGAGTGACAGACAAAAATATCAGCATTTAATCAAGATTAGTAGATTGTTGTGGAATTGCATGAGAAAAATATTAAAGCAATCGCTATCATGTCATGATTCCTATTATCACGGCGAGCACTACAGTTATTGTTCTAATGCCACCATTGACATCAAAATCTCAAACAACAATCATAGCACTCTAGAACCTCATGAACTCCTTTTGCGGGTCCTTTTTTCACAATAAGTAAGTAACTATATGAGCAAAATTTTGAGAAGGGATCTGATCAATCCACTGTAAATAATTTCTTGTACAAGTTCCAATGGAATCCAAAAGCACTAATCACAAGCAAAATTTTAAATGACCTAATAAAAAATATCAAGAGAGTGTTACTTTTAAAATATGTAAGTAACTTATTATTATTATTTTATATATTTTTTTAAGGTGCAAAAATATAGTTTAAATTTCTCTCCCTAAAAAAATAGTATATTTATCATTTTCTGAATTCTCCAATAAATAGCAATAGTTTAACATAATCTAAAATTTTTTTTTAAAGAAAATAGTCCAACAACAAACAGACAAACAAATATGTGCAATGCAAATACTTGAAGTAGTCCACAATTATAACTTGATCATAACGCTAAAATGTTCTTGAGCATTGCCAAACCTCATTGGTAAGGATTGTAGACGAGCATGTTGATTCAACATGCGTCGAGTGTTGATGGAAATGGAGTTGAAGCAGGCAAGCAACCACTTTATTAGCCTAATAAAATCATTCATCGAAGCTAATGACTCAAGCAACTGAGTTTAGAAAACTAATACGGATACCTTTTAAACAATTTCTACTGGAACATAAGTCTGGCTTTGATCACACGAAGGTCAAGTGTATGTTTGGCTTGTTTTAAGAGCTATAGATCATACTCGGCATCTTCCATGCACACCACTCTTACGTGCTTCCTTTGTCAAGACATGATAGATTTAGAGTTCTTCAATTTTACTAGCCTTACAACGTCTACAGTAGCTTCTCTTCTCTCCCCCGCTAACAGCATTGGGAAAATCAGTCCTAGAGGTAATTTGAAATACTAAACCAAATGGTTCGGTATCTCTAAGAATATTTCAGCTCTGGGACATGGAACCCTAACACATGTTCTAACATCATTGAGTTAAACAAATGAATCATACAATAAGATTTCATAGTTTCAAATGTTACATATAATATATAATAAATCTTCTACCACAATGATTACTTAAAGACTAAAACAACGAATGAGTATTTGAAGCTAATTTGGTTTTGTTGCCTGAAAGATCAATCATTGAAATATTTATATGTGTAATTCAATAGGGAATTTAGGAAAAGAAAAAATGAATCGCTGATTGTAGAAACATTACTATAGTATACCTAAAAAAAACATTATGGTGGATTGTAAAAAAGAAAATAGTAGCTGTTAGCTGACCATGTAATAAAAATTTAGTCTTTTAAAAGGAGAATTTTCAATTATGATAAATTTACTCCAAACATTGGCGTTAATTGTTAGATATTTAATTGTTAGATATCCATATGAGTTAGCGATGATCTCATTCACAAACTTTAAAATTGTATTTAATAACATATGTTTTCAATTGATAGTATTTTAATAGATAAAACTAATGGAATGGAATTAAAGTTCAAATTCTAAGGACATACTCTAAAATGTAAAATGCTCAAGATAAATGGGAGCAAACAAAGTACAAAAGTGGAATTTAGTAATTTTAGATATGAAAAATAGACTAGTTAATTAACTATAGGAAAGGCAAGTCTGAATGACATGTGCTATGTAAGGTTAAGGGTGGTTGGTTAAAGTGATGAAAAAAAAACATGTGTAAACTAATTATGTTATCATGAAAGCTCTCTCACAGAAGATTCTTTGTTACATTATACAACGCAGCTAAGTTTAAGCCAAACATTACAAAATCCTTGCTTATATGTAATAATATTGATGAAGAAATTGCCAAATAGGTGAGTTAATCTGGAACATTAGAAATATTAGTCCACAAGTCTTAGTCTATTCATTGTTACTTCTCTGTAAAGCAATTCTAGTCTGTATAAACTAATTTAAGTTCTTTATCCATTGAACATGACCCATCCTTCTGGCTTCCAAAATATACAAAATGTGATTCACCTTGAAATTAGATTACTTGTGGTTCCGCGTACCTCGCATATAATTTACTATGCCTTGATCCCCACCTTTCGTCAAGGTTGTCCATTATTTTCTGCAGTTTCTGATTTCAAACAAATTCTACCAAGTTACTATGTCTTTGTTTCTCGACTCGTGAATCACATGCAGTAATATTACTCTAGTTTCCATGGAGTAAAAACAAGTGGTCATCAAAGAAGGGTTAGCGAGTTAATTGTAATAGAATATATGATTTACCAGAGCCTCGCTTGCAGACGCATTTACCTCCGGGCCACCATAATTGCACTTTTGATACCTCTCGATCGTCTTCAACATGCTGAAAGACAGAGGCATATCCATAAGAAACTAGTGTAGCAACATGAATTTGAATAATTTATGAATTTAAGCACAATGAATCCAGTCCCAGACAGCAGTAGAGCATTGCCACCCAACCCCAACATAATAGAACAAATCAAAACGTTCTGTTTCAGCAAGTTAACCATAATATCTTTTGAGGGATACGTTAAGCCTAATACTTTATCGTGCTAGGTTAAATATTACTATTTTCATCTTTTTGGTGTTACTTACATGACGTTCTTCTGTCCCCTTTTCATTTATCGACGCGAGTACACATGGAAACACATGAGATGTCATAAGCCAAGGGGTAAAAATTGAAAAGAGGACGATAGCCTATGACATTCTTCCCTTATCACTCAGTTTGGCCAAAATTTAAGATTAAAGAAGAGAAAATGTTATCTACCTCATGAAATTCTTGCTATCCATAAAATGCAAAATGCGACCGAATTATTTAAATCTATTATATATATTCTTGCTTTACATTACAAAAAATATTAAATTTCAAGCATTAGTTCTCAAATTTTAGGAAGTAAATGATTTTTCATTTTACCATCTATAAATGATTTTTTACTTTAAAACAACTTCGATTATCTAAAAAATCCTCACTCCTCAGCTAGATCTAACTAAATTAATAGGGTAGATATGTTCTTCATGATTATTAATCAGGAATTACCATCTATGTTAATTAGGAAAACAAGGCTCCATCCGCACTGTCCGGGGAAAGTGTTCTTTTCCCCGCAACGGCTTGCAATGTTCACAAATCACATGTTTGGCTGTTTGTTTACCATTGTTTTCACGGAAACAATAATGTCTGATACAGCCAAAATACTTCATATTTTGCATAAACCTCGTGAAAATGATGACAATCTATATTCCTAGCACTGTCACCGCATAGTCCCAACACAATATAAAGACTTAAAGAAGAGCATAAGCCAGAATTAAATTGTATGGTAAAAAGTTGAATACAAACAGAATGCTAAGCTATAATACTAACGTTTGGAGATTAAAATTCTTAGTTAGGCACTATAGGTCGACAAATATCAAAGTCATGTCATCCTCTAGAAATTAGATGCATCAGCACCAACAAATTAGAACAAACCTTCACATTTCAAAACATGGTACTGAAATTTAGAATCCTTAATACCACTATACTGAGAAATGGGAACCAAAATAATAATCATTTTGAAAGCTAAACGAGGACCCCAATCATATCATATAATTGTTAGCCGGCAACGGGCGGCCTACTGATCAGAATATAAGAACAGTTTCTTCTATTGGCCGGAATCGACGGCCAACTGATAAAGCACACAAGCACTGTGAAGTAGAGGTAAGAGAAGAGAAATGAATACCAAATTTTACGTGAAAAACTCTTCTGAAATAGGAAAAAAATCATGAGACACTAAATCCACAAAGAATCACTAAGTAAGAGAAAAATTACAATAGGTGAAAATAAGAACAGAGCAAAAGTAAACAAAAGCCCTCACACTTTGTTTTCACTCACAACTCTCTTTCTTTTCACTTTCTCTCTTCTATTACACTCTTTCTCAACTTATCCGGTGTCTTCTCCTTCTTATTTTCTTATCGTGTGCACTTTTATCTCTATATCTCTACACATTCAAAAAGTACATATA
>JAODPA010150390.1:0-15022 GCA_025585075.1 Nepenthes mirabilis
ATCTCTTTTTTTTTATGGAATTTATATATTAAAGTTTTTCCTGAAGACTTCTTAAATTCGGCGCCAATGAAAATTTAAAAATCTCATTCAAATTCAAATCTGAAAAACCACCCATTATCATCCTCAATAATAATGGACAAGTCTGTTATTTATAATATAGGAAAATGACTTATCTCTTAATTACAAAAATGCAATTTTTTTCATAAAAAATTAGGCCTATCAAATAAACTAATTTTTTTAATAAAACATAACAAAATCACAAAAGATTCTTACATTTAATTATTTTAAGAAATTACTAAATATGAGTTACATCATGTGGGACAATTCTAAAAAAAGAGCTCTCTATTCGAAAGTTGAAGGGCCCCTTAAGTAAAATGCAGTGTGTCTACAGCAATTGCTTATGTTCAGGATTTGAACAAAGCATTAATGCATATATCATAGCCAAGAATTCTTTCTAAATGGCTTGCTGGTAGCATATTACATTAAAAAAGAAAAAGGAAATAAAAGTTCAGCAGCATACTGTTCTTTTGATCGTGACTCATCACCAGTCATGGCTGATTGAGCTGGCGGGCATAAATCCGGGAAAATGAACCCTTGTTAAGGCAATAGTGGAAGTCCTTGTTAGGGCAATAGTGGAAGCCGTTCTCATACACCATTAGTTTGAGGTTTCACAAAAGTATTATCCCTCCAACGAGGTATTCCGCCATTAACAATCTTTTGCAAGACATCCATTCGCTCAGCAATGATGGACTCTTTCAATTCCTCTATTTGGGCATGTTCCATGTCCATAATGATTTCCAGATCTTCAAAGTGCCGGATTTTGCATCGCAATTTCTTCAACTAGTAAAGCATTAATTAAAAGTATCAGAATTAATCATAAGACTCTTGTGTATCACTTGGTGACAGCTGTATTTAACAAGCAACAGAATAAGTTCAGAATAGTATTCAGCAACAGGGATCATGTCCTGCACTCCTGCTGAGAACGGAAGTGCTCTCACAACAATAATAATAACAAAAGCCTTAAGTTCTATTAAGTAGGATCAGCTATATGAATTTACTCTCATCATTCAACTTGATTTAGTACAATATGATCCGAGAATAGAAACAATTTTAATCACTTTTTATCACCCCACTTTGTTTTTTCTTGGGTCCACTTTTTCATTTCTTTTCTCCAACCACTACACACATTTGATCACAAATAATTCATTTGGCCTACTTTTTAAGTGTTCAAACCATCTTAAACGTCTGAAAAGGGAACGCTCTTTATAGGAACAAAATAGAGGACAACAGTCTATGAGATCATCAGGAGCATTAACTCCCAAATTGTATGCCAAAAAGAAGAGAATAAAACAAGTATGTTTACCTGTGTCTCAATAACCGTTGCCATCAACAGTTCAATCTCTCTCTCTTCCTGGTCTGCTAGTAACCTGGCATGAGCAGCTGCTGCTCCGAGAGCTGTAGCAACACCAGCTCTCATGCGTAGAGATAGAGGAATGGTAACCTTCTCAGGAGGCGCCCCCCCAGCTTCTGTGAAAGAACATTTATGGATTGAGCAACTGATATAGCAAGAAGGCATCAAGAAATAAACGAATGCATTGAGCAACAAGGAAAACAAGCTAATCATTATGTTTTATGGCACAAAAATATTAAAGCAATCTGAAACAAACAACATATTTCATTAGCTTCTCACTCCACCCCCACAACAAAAAAAAAAAAAAAAAGAGAGAGAGAGAGGGAGAGAGAGAGAGAGAGAGAGAACTAGCAAGCTTGACAAGCCAAAAACAATCACATTGCTAACACGTTTAGTAAAGTGGATTGGAATTTCATTTCAGGCTTATTCTTAGTGGAATAACAATTGCATTGTTTAGTATATATATAGGTTCCAAATTACTATTTCTATGGGAATAGTAATTCTTAATAAATAAGTACTAAGTAAATTCATACCTCAAGGGGCGTAATTATTCCTAGTTCTTATGGAATAATAATTTTGAACCAAACGACTACTTTGCCCCCAATATGGCAACAAGGTGGTGGCGACGTGATGTGGTGGAGGGTGGCAGGTGGGGAAGGCTGGGTGGTGGCAGTGTCACGTCCCAATCCCGAGATTAGATTATATTAACTCTGACACCTTAATTATCTTAATCCAATTATTATTTAAAACACGACTTTTAGCCCTTAATTACCTGAACTTTATCATTCATTTGCCATACAAAAACCCAAATACAAAATAGCGTTAGGATGTGAACCCAAATACGACAAATACAGACAAATAACCAAATAAAATAATAAGTCGAGTTACCGGATTTGAAACACCATATCCAAAAGTGACTTTCATTATCAACCATACATGACTTCGAAAACATATATAAGGAGATATGTCTGTACTAAAATCAAAGTTAGCAAACTCATAACTTAGACATACCACTAGGTGATACCAAAATCAACTAAATTACTGATAAATATAACTATAATTTAATTATTACAACACCATAAACTACAACAACATAACACTAATTCTCCTGCTTTTGAACAAAATACAATATCCAAATTCAAATTCTTAATTCTATTTCCTCGAACAGCCTTTTCATCAATTTCATCTCTTTGCAAGTATGAACCGAGCCCTCTAATTTGAAAGGTTAGTGAAAATTAAAGTAAGAGTAAGCTAATTATTCAATAAGGCATATAATTTTCATAATTAAACACATACTTTATATAAAAACATACTGGAATGATCATGATCTAAAATCATATGTAATGTCATACAATTTCCATAACATTTTATACATAATTTCAGATTGAAAATCAAAATTCTTTAGTTTAAACAGTGTATCTTTAAAGTATGTTCAAATTATGCAAATTTTGTGGACTAGGAATTAGTAGGGCCTCATCGACAAAGGAGCAATTAATTGAAGTTCAAGTTATGTTGTTTCCACGTAATCAAAGGCTATACGCAACTATTCAAAACTTATAAATAGGCCGTCATACATATAACCCTGTAAATGGGGCTGAATAATGTTTTTAACTTGCGAATCATACGTTCGGACCTCGATTATCACTATTGATGGATACGTCAGCAATGGGCTGGCCCAAGGAGGAACGGCCCAAAACCACAACGGCCCATTTATGCATGGATGGTCAACACCCACCGTTGATCGGACAAAAGGGTAAGTGAGCCAGGAGAAGTCCAAGAGCAGGATGAACAACTTGCTCTTGCGACGGTCAATACTTCCATTGACCGGAAGCATGACCAGTTGAATATCAGGCCTCACGCGACCCAGGCCCAGTTTGGCCCACACGTCCGTTTTTTACTAGCAACGGTCCTCTCCCTTGATTTCGCGCTCCTCACAGAAGGCAATCTCAATTATAATGGCCATCAGTAGATTCGACGCGCATCACTAAAGAAAAGCGCCAGAATCCTCATCCTGTCTGCAGTAAACCCTAACGGTTACAAAATGCAAAAAGAAATCAATCAAGGCAACGGCCATTACTACCATAAAAGCTCCATGCCAGAAAAGGCAACGAGCCCATCAGAGCGCGGGGATCAAGCCTTTTTGCACAAGGAAAGTCGCCCAGCATAGCGACTATAAAAGGCCATGGAGTCCTCACTCCAAGGCAGGCTTTCATTGGCCTAAAAAGCGCTCTTAATTGCCCACAACAGCTCTCCACTCAAAGCTTATACACTTTCAAAATACAAACGCTCTCTCTATCTTTGTCACTACGCTCCCAGCGAATACAGTACTTAGAGTCAACGCTCCTTATGAGCCACCAAAGCCTTTCTCAACGAGAACACTCTTCCATCACAAACACTCTCAACATTCTCCTTACATCATTTACTTTTATATTCTTAATTCGAAGGCTATTTACTGACTTAAGCGTCGTAGTATTTTCGGTCGGATAACCTTCCACCATCACCTAATCTCTTATTTATAGTTGTAGTATGCAGGATCCAGACTCAGTGAACGACGCCGAACTTAGACGAACGACTTGATCCGAATCTGTTCGACGCTTGGATCCATGACGCATCAACTATGATATACAAATATATATTATAATATATCACCGTTAATTCTATACAATAGTCTGTGCATAGTCAAATAAAAAACTCTTCGGAAACACGAATAATCATTTATGTTTTCTCATATCGGAGAAAATATCCTAACCTTTCAACTTAATATAGAGTTTTCTTCATTAATTCTTGAAATACTTAGCATGTAATATGTCATAATTCTTTCAAAAACCTAAATATGCACTTTTAAAATATGCAAAAGCTATATTATGAAATTTTTTAAACATGTAGAACTGTTCATGACAGAAAGTTGCAAAAAAATTAGTATAATTGTGTAGTTTCAACATTTTCTTTCAATTATAAAGCATGCATGAACAATTTAAGTGTGAAATTAAGACATATAGAACACATACTTAAAGATTTAAAATATGCAAAAGCTTATATACGAAAATCAAAAACATGCAAGAGCATTTAATCATAATTTTAGAACACACATGAATATTGTTGCAAGAAATCAGTTTAGAAATATAATGTACGTGAAATAAGGGCATATATTTCACAAAAGTTTCATGGAATAAAAGTAGAATTACATGTATGCAAGGCATAAAATCTTTAGTTATGAAAATATTACATGTATGAGTATTTAAAATAATAAATACTCAAAAAAGTAGAAAAAGATCAGTAACACAGAAAAGGGGGCATAGATGCACTTACCTTATACTTAAAATTATTAAAATCTTTCTTAGATTTACTCAAATTCTCCTCCTCTAACTTTCTCTCTTTCCTTCTCTCTCTTCTTCTATTCTCTTTCTTTTTCTTCTCTCCAAAATCAGATGAAAATGACTAAAAATCGGTCAAATGAGACTTAAATAGAAAAATAGTGCACGTGCACCTATTAGGCATATTAGGTGCTAAGATAGGAACTGCATAACACACAAGGGTCAATCAGGAAAGTACATTTTGCCGCGAACATACAAGTGCGCCTTTCGAGTGCGAATCAAGCGTGAGAAATTTGCTTAAAATACGCACGAGCGCCCCACGAGCATTCCTCAGGCATGTCCTTTCTACCCAAAATATACATGTGTGCGTATCATGTGCCGGTCGAGTATTACTTAACTTGATGTGACCCCGTCAATACATTAACTTTGACACAAATATTCATTTGACCTCAATAATTTCTTTATTTTAGCTCAATTAATCATGGTTAAGAATTATAATTTAAAATTTGTACCTTATAAGAGGTAGGGTGAAGTGAAAATGTGGGAGTATTGTATTGGAATATATCTTTCGTGAGAAAACTATCACATTAATTTCTTATTTATTTATCTTACCATTCTTGTATACAGAACACAAGAACGTTAATTCTCAACTCATTTCTCACCTAATCGAAGTGACCAGCCAAACATGGGAGTATTATTCCAAATTATATTCACACCTTATTTAAATCTCTAAGAATACTTGTTATATTCCTACTTAGTTCTATTCCTACAACAGAACATGCTGTAAGTACTCAGAAGCTATCTCCTATCCTTAGGCAAACACAAGAGGATACGTGCAGGGAACCGTTAATTTACTGATGCCGAACATCAAATACCTGAAGAAGTAGGCACCTCCATCATCTCCAAATCCTCTGGCTGGAAGGCTCTGTAGTATTTCATTGGTAAGACTGTTAAAGAGTGTGGATAAACAAATTATGCAAGAACCATAGCATCCCCAGTTAAGAAACAGGTTACCTTTCAAGATCTGTATTCAGATTGCCAGGTCTCAACTCATTTGCTGAAGTATCATCTTCAACATTGAAAATGTCCCTCACGAATGGGTTGCCATCACACAGTTCTAAAACAGCAGCATCAGCTGCAGCAGCCATAACTCGTGGGCCAACCATGGAAGAGATTCGAGCTACCTAGTAGCAAACAAGGACAAATTTCTGTTTTTAAAACTCGAGACCAGTTTAGAGTTTGTCCATGAAACAGTGTGCACACATAATACAATTCTATCTCCAGCTCCATCACATTGATAAGCATGTATAATTGTATATAGATTGGCGGTGTACCAAGATGCAAACCAGAAATGTGCAACGAAAGACAGTGAAAACAAAATCATATCCTCTATTAGGGAATAGAAAAGCACTATGATTTTAATAACATGTTTGAATGCCTCAGTTCACATATGCCCTAAAATAAACAGAGGCCCAATTAACTATTACTGGCCTCAAGCACCGTAAACAATCATTAAGTAAATAAAGTCAAGAATTATGTATGACAGCAACAGAATTCTAGTAGCAAATAATAAGTAGAAGTGGTGAAGCACAAAAATACTGACAGCCCTTTATGATGAAAAATGACAAATCAGTTCAAAAGAGTAAATTTTCATAGAGGCATGCCCACCTGTTTCATCATTGATCCATCAGAATCTAAAGACAAGCGCTTTTTCTTCAGCTGAGGAGTCTGATCCTCAGCCTCCTTATTCTGCTCTCTATCAACCATCTGGTCATGACAATCATCCTCGGTCTTGAAAATTTCTTGAGGTTCACTTGAAGCCAGTTTCTCTTGCACGACAGTAGCATCACTAGTGGTACTCCCCTGTGAGAACTTTGCACGATGACCTAACATTAGCTCCCCAAACGGCAATTCTATGAGCCGTGAAATGCATTCATGTTTTGTCTTGGTTTGAACATTCAGGGCAACAAGCTCCCAGTCATCTCCATGCTTCAATACAGATTCTAAAAGAAGCAGAGTTTCTGCCTCGGTCCAGGTAGCACCATGATTACCCTTATTTTCTGCAGGATCATTAAGCTTGAAATCATCTACGGATTTGTTCTCCCCAAATTTTCCATTCTCAAAACATTTTCCACAGACTTTATAATTCTCCTGCTAAACAAGCATAAACATACTTGTGACTCCATTGCAGAGAATAACAGACTTAGTGGGAGAAACGGATGAACTTTATATGATATTGCACAGAATACAGAGGCCAGCAGAAGAAGTTTGACTGCTATACAAGAACTAAATAAGACTAATAAAGCATTTACCTCATACAAACATAAGACCATGTTTTACAAGATCACAGATTGCATCCAACCAAGATATGAAAAGTAAGCATTAACAAAACATGAGGTCAGACACAGCCCACGTGCTAGCCTGAAGGCCAATTAGGTTGGATTAAGGATTCGATCAGTTAATAACAAGGTAATTGCCCTGGCCACTACTGGAAGAACAAATTCATCCTTAGGCTTGAAATAAAGAGCAAAGAAATGGCCGAGTAATTCCAGATAATTAAAAATGTACAAGAACCTATCTAACACTCTAGAATTGACCAAAACCCCATAGCATTACTGAAAAAAATAACTGAAAATATGTTCTTGTCTACTAAGCATGGTTATTGTTTCTTTGTGGAGCCCAAGTGCTGTTCCTGCTTCAGCATTAAGCCTGTAGAATTTAGTCACACTGCTTTTGTCAATACTATGACAATTAGTTCTTCCAAACGAACATCTATCAAGAGCTCGATTCAAGATTCTTTCTTTCAAGATCATTCTAGAAATTAAAAAGCCAAGCTCAGACTTGTTTCACAAGCTCTTCCAGTTAACTATGAAATAAGTTCCTCTACAATAATAAACCAAGCTATTCAATCACAAGTTGTTAAAGCTCGTGTAGAAGCTCATTAGAGGTGGGGTTCTGAAGTTTCATGAAACGAAATTGGGGCTACTATTTAACCAGTCAAATTAACGGGCCAAAGCAGACCAAAGTAATAGTTAACCCAGCTCATCCCGTGTTGTTTTCAGCCACCGTAAAAATTATATTCATCACTTTTGATATTTTAAAAATTTCATGTTGTTAACTTATCCATGCATCTCTTTAAAACCTTTGATGGTTCTAGCTCATTTTTGCCAATATACAATTGGTTAGAAAAATGAAATTTGCAAGTTAGAACATCGCTCCCTAGAATACCTTTGTACACTCGTAGTACTTGGACGAATCACATTTCTCCTTACAGTTTCCACAAAGTAACTCCTTTTCTTTCATCAAATCGCCATAAACATCCGAATAAGATGCCAAATGCGGCAGCCTAAACCCATAATCAATCACTCCTACTCCGGCGGCCGGCGGCGGCGGTACTGAAAACGGCTTCAACGAATTCGGCATTGCAACAACCCTAACTCCAGCCGGCGCACCCTCCTCGACCCGGAACCTTGAATTACCACCCTCCGCAGCAGTCTTGTTGTCCTCAGACAACATCACATTAAAGTTAATCAACCCCCAATTCTCCAACAAATTGAAGACCTTGCGGAGCAAAGAGACGTCTCCGACAAGCGATTTACGAACCTCGGTAAACGTGAGCTTCCTAGAAGGATCCTCTCGATACTTGGAGATCATAAAATCGCGATACTCCTTGTAAACTCTAGGAGTCCTCGTGAACGAGCTTCCATCGAAGAACTCCTTAAGAGCCCTTCTTTCCGTTTCGTGAATTGAGTCCCACAAAAACCAACCTGAGGAAGACATTAATTAAGTCAGGCAGAATTAGGGTTTCCAACAGAGGGAAATACTGAATTGGTGAATTTGAAATAATGTTAGGTGTTAATGGAGATCATAACTACCTGATGAGATGGGAATGGTGTAGAGATCGAGCTGAGATTCGTCGGCGGGAACCATTGATTTCAAATTTTGTTGATGATTATCTTGGTTTTGATTATTGGAATCCATGAGCTCCGAGCCGGGACGAGTCGCTTGATCCCTTTCCTTCTCTGATGAAGAATTTCATTCCGATATTTAAAATTAAATTNTTTATATTAAAATTACAATTATTAAAATTTAATCTTCATAATTAAAGAAACAATGGGTTAGCACGGATTGAGGGGGTGTCCTTCTCCCATGTGGAGAATGACCGTCCTTCTCCATATCTGGACCGTCGGATATAAAATTCGACAGTTACGTGTTTTGGATGATTAAATTTAAAATCAAATGGCCTATATTATATTATCCATTTAGACTGTGTGGGCCGTCGAATTTTATATCCGATAGTTCAGATGAGGAGAAAGACGGTCCTTCTCTACGGGGGAGAAGGACCCCCTGTGTGGGCCGTTAAATTTTATATCCGATAGTTCAGATGAGGAGAAGGACGGTCATTCTCTACGGGGGGAGAAGGTTTCATTTCTCACCGACAAATCCTCCGCCCCCTCTCCACAGCAGCAGCGGCCGCCTCGGCCCAACACCAGGCTTCAGCACAGTCGCCTCCCCCGCCACCGGGGAAAATCACAGAATGGCCAGATCGAGTGAAATGGGACTACGGAGGACAGAGACAGAACATTCTGTTAGGTGAGTGGAATCCAAAGATCGCCGTCGATGCCTACGTCGCGCCCAATGTCGTCCTCTCCGGGCAGGTCACCGTATGGGATGGCGCATCCGTTTGGAATGGATCGGTTCTTCGTGGCGATCTGAACAAAATTACGGTAGGGTTTTGCTCTAATTTTCAGGAGAAATGTGTGCTTCATGTCGCGTGGTCTTCTCCTACAGGTTTAGGCCTTTCTTTTGATTTAGTTGGTATTCTAGAGTCTCTTGAATCTGTTAGTGGGGTATTGTCATTTCTTATGTAATGCTCTATTGGTGGAAATGTGATAGGATTTTGGAAAGAATATCGAAGCTGAAATTTTGGGGAAGAGATGAGAATGATGGACCCTCGAAGGGCTAAACGCTTGATGGGAATTGAGATTAAAGTGAGGTGAATGACTGAGGATGGAGAGGGATGATTCTACTTCTGTGGATGATTTAAAATTTACATCTCAATAACTTATTTTAATAGTCCCGATATGTTTGTTCTAAAGGTTTCTTTCCACCAAAGCTGTTGATATGCTAAGTACCCATCCAATAACATAAAAAGTTTATATGCTGACCTGATCCCTGTCGGAACTTCAGTGGATGTGCAGCTTCTGCTGCAGCGGTAATAAGTCTTTGTCCCTCTAAGGACCCTTGTTTTTCATGTGAAGAAGTACCTAGGCTCAAAAGCTTAAGTAATCAGTAGAGGTCCAGAAATGGATATATAATCTGCTATGAATGTTTTTGGGACCTGAAGGGTGGAATAAGCATTCTAGAACATGCTGTCACGGGTTGCCATGCAGTCCCGTGACAATCGGCTGAAATTAACTTTTTAAGTAAATGGGGTTTTCACATTCGAGAACATTTGGTGAAGAGTATCTTGACACTGACCAAAAGATTGAAGCTATCAGATGAAGACTCAAGAACTGGATTGCATTCAAATATTTCAAGGGTCTAATGTGGGGAATATCTGAGAGAGGTGATTGTAATGGGTTCTCCTTATGGTCCTTCCAAATCGGAGGTTTATCATTCCAATGATTGAAATTTATTATTAAAATATAAAAGGTTAAGATTAAAATAATATTTCAAATTGTTATCTTAATCTTTTAACTTCCATCACTTTTAAAATGATCACAACCTTTAGAAGGATGAGAGAGCCTCCTCTTTGGGAGGACCATAACAGTATTGCATAGTAATTTCCATGTGGCAGTAGCATTCTCAAAGGAAGGAGTTGAACAACCAACAGTAAGGACTGCCTTATGGCTTTTCTTCACCATTCTCCTATCTACAAATAGCTATGGGTTCCAATTGAAGCTGGTCTATGCCGTTGATCTAGGCTCTCTGTGCTTGCACTGTGTGGGGATATTTGTACTTCTTTAGTAGAAACACACGGAAGAGGAGGATGAGTTCCAGCATAGGGAAAGAGATTTAGCTTGTGCACCCTAACCAACTTTCTGAATGCACAGTGTTGGCGCATTAGATAAATCTATCCTTAATCACAGAGACTTGTTTTATCCACCTATTTGTCATCTTACAATGTGATATTGCCATATGGAACTTTAGCAAATATCTTCTCTGTCAACAAGGCTTCTGTTAATAACCTCAACCATCAATTCTAGAAGAGGTATGCAGGTTGAGGTTTGGGTCCTTTGTCCTATTTCCCTACCAAAACCTGGAACCTAACCTACATTAACCTTTTCCAAGATTTCGGAACCTGACATGTAACCTATTCTACTGCGGAATCAATCTTGAACTAAACCTGCCCATTCAACCTTCAACCCACCATTTTTTAATTTTCTTTTAATTTAACTACTGTATATTTAAAAGAGGATTCTTGAATGACAAAACCTGTTAATTTTAAATGCATAAAACGCATTATATCCCACTAATTGCAAACTGTATACATGGTCATGGAATAGATAATATCTTTTCGGCATTTACATATTTAGGAGGCACATAACACTGACAAAGAATAAATTTGTCTTGGAACTTCATAGCAAAAAATGTGGGCATGCATGTTCTTTTTTTAAAAAAATGAACGCATGCATGTTTATTTCATGGATTTGGGTAAATTTCTTTTAGTTATGGGTAAGCTCCTTATAGGATCAATGTGAACCTATTTGACCAGGTCATCAGTTCTGAAGCAGGCGGACCTAGTAGGGAACCTGGAACTTAACTGGTTAGTTATATTCTAAACTTTTGCAAACCTAACAATGGTCCTATTTTAACTGTTTCCAGACACCAACTGCGTACATCTCTACCGGTTGGTGTTGGTTTTCGGTTGATTTTATTCATCTGTACACCCTTATTGTGTCCCATTCTCACCACTTGGCCCATTGTTTAGGTCATGGGCATAAACTTTAGATAAGTGTCAAGACCTTTGTTGACTACCTCACATTTTTCATCAATTTGTGGATGGTATTTGAATATTATTTCAATGGGACAACTTGGTGTTTGAACAACTCCTTTGACAGCTGATTGAAGATGATAGAATCCCTATTTGAGGTTGTGTGCTATGAAGTATGGACACTGACACTGTCACCGCTGGAGAAGCTATCCCCCGGCTCAACCGGATGCCTTCTTGGAGCCGTCTGTCTAGCATCGGAGCCAACTCTTCTAGGCGTATTCTCGACCTCAGCTCAGCCTCTAGCTGCGCATGGAAGTGCTCTTCTCAAAGTCGTTCCTGGCACTGCTCAAGCTCCCCCTGAAGAGTCGCAATCCGGCTCTGAGCTTGCAAATTGACGTCGGCCAGCTATGACGACTTTGCCTCTGACTCCGACAAGGCTTGTTTGAAGTAAGCTGCATGTGCCCGACTCTGCTCGATGTCGGTGATGGTGGCCTGCAGCCGGCTCTCAGCCTCCTCAATTGCTCGTTGGGCACGACGGATTAGTCGACCGACCACCTCGGGCCTATAACATCGAGAGGAATTGGAAGCCCCTTCAGATTCAAAGCATAGCGGTGCTCTCAGAAGCCTCACTGGTCCAAGGACTGAGGGTTTTGAGTGGCAACCTTCCGCCACCGCTGCGGCAAGGTTCACCTCATCATGGCCTCTTGGCTCTTGTTCCCCCATCTCAACTCCTCAGTAGGTGGCTTAGGTCCCAAAGAGGAGGACGATCCCGCTAACAGCCCTGGAGCGAAGTTGTGCATTTCATCAGCCATTATCGTGATCGCAGCTAAAGGAAAGAAAGAACGACTATAGGCTCAGAGTTTGCGTCTCATAATGATAAATGAATGCCCAAGGAGAGGAGGGAACTTTGGCATTTAAATAGCCAAAGATTCCCCAAGGAAGAGGCGTCGTTTAACAAAGGCAAGACATTCCACTGCCCATTGTGATTCCTCCACGTGGTGATGCCCTAAGGCACTGCGCCTTTTCAAAGAAAAGTAATCATGACGCGATGGCTCTACGGTTCCGTGTGCATTAAATGTGCAGACGCGACTTGATTGACGTGGCCTCCATCAGCGATGTTTAATTACCCGAGAAAGGATGCGGGCGGCACAAGCCCCCGAGCAGCTCCTGCCAGGCATTCCAACTGACGGTCCAAATACGGACTCGAGGGACAGACACCCACAAAGACACCCCACGTCACTTGGCACTGGACAAGTGATCAAGCATGTATGGCGGTGAGAGGGCCCTTGAGCCATACCGAGCAGTAAAGAAAAAAAAATCCAATGGCACAAGAGATGAAGGGAAATATCAACGCTTTTATTCATTAAAGTATTCTTTACAAGTTATAAGG
This sequence comes from Nepenthes mirabilis, assembly GCA_025585075.1. Classification (NCBI taxonomy): domain Eukaryota; kingdom Viridiplantae; phylum Streptophyta; class Magnoliopsida; order Caryophyllales; family Nepenthaceae; genus Nepenthes; species Nepenthes mirabilis. The sequence goes on from JAODPA010150390.1 coordinate 13,053, forward strand.
CTTGCGCCAATGTAAGTACAAAAAAAGAGGGAAAAAGTTAAACAAAATACAAGGAGCAGAATAAGAACAGTGCACGCTAGGAAGACTCATTCTGAAGCAGAAATGCGACGCCATGAGGAGTCCCCTCATTCTGGTCGCATCAACCCTGGTGCCGATTTTTCCTCCCGGTGGGGTGAATTGGATGCAAATCCCTTGCTGCCAGTGAGACAGGCTTCGCCACATTAAGAGAAAGGCCTTTATCTGGGGTCGACCGTCGAAGCCATGACAGGCCAGTGTGCAACCCGACGGAACCCCAGAATATGCCTCCTCCAGCCAAGCCCAAAGGGCGACAAGCCGCAGAAAGAGCAGGAGGCAGCATTCTTTCGGGGGAACGCAGACTCCAAATTCGAGTTCTGACCTCCCGACGCACCTCCAGCGGCTGAACACACTGACTAGGTGGAGAGAAGGCACACGATGATTGCAGAGTGGCCAAGCCACCCTCGCTACAACAAGGAAACATCCACAAGAGGAGCGCGATGACAGGCTTCAAAAGCGGCTACAAGTCTCCCGCATATCCATCTGATTCCTGTGCGGAACTTCGCGGGGCATGGGATAGGCCAAGGACCCTGCATTGTTTCACTGATGAAGGAATGAGCCTGGGTCCTCAAAGTTTAGGAACCCCCCAATTTATAGCCGCACAGAAGGCCCAGCGAGCTCCCAAAGGAGCACGCCACCCAACTACCGTCAATTGGAAAATGGGAAAGCCATCAATACGGGGCCGATTCCCTGGTTGTGAATCTTTCCAAACAGGGCATCGAATCACTGCGGTGCCTTTGAAAGGCTGCATATTCGTATGGGGAAAGAACGATGCCCCAGAGAATTGGAGACTGGTGTATCTTGAAGGCACACGCAAGCTGGTAGCGGGACCCATCTTTTGGCATACTAGGCCCCAGCAATAGGCTGTTCCTAGGAATGGGGAGCTAGTGATGGGTCCAGCACGAATCTGGGCTGAAACTAACGAGGCCCAGCTGATAGCAGATAGGCCCAACCAGCAGGTGGACCTAGCCAGGCGACGACAACCCAGGAGATTTGGGGCAGGGCCCATTAGGCGCACCTGACGCGCGCCCAATCATCTTCGCCCGTATATCTGCTGAAGTAGCTGCAAATTGGCAGTGCAGGAGGCACCGGCTCAAAGAATGTCAGCCAATAGGAGATGAGGTTAACTTTGGCAAGCCATGGTGCTTGCCGTCGTAGCAGCAGCTTGATCAATTCCAGCAAAGTCAAACAAGTCCGTGTTGGCCATGCCTGGCAATGGTCCCCATGCCAGCACAAGGCAACAATTGACACCGTTGGCAATCGCCAGCACTTAGCGGCTGGCAAATCCCGGAAGGCCACTTGTTGGAGGTTCTCGCGCCCAAAAGCCTCTTCCACAGTGCTTACAAATATCTTTTCCCCCAGTAGAGAAGAGGAACCCCAATTCTGGAGAACTTAATTGGTGACTTGAGATCTGAAATCAATCCTAACACCCCGCACTCAAACAAATGAGGTGAAAGAACTAGCTCTTTTCCCATAAATTGTCACCTCAATCCGGCAATGATAGTGATCCACTCTTAGCAGTGCAAAAGGGGAGCACAAGCCTCCTCCAAACACCACACGCTCTTCCTGTATACTAGCATACGTGCATTCGCTATCATGTTTACCTTCACATCTGCATCTTTCCATTCTCTGAGAAAGATTTCTGATTTGAGCGTCGAAGTGTTTACGGTGGGAGAATATCTCACCGTCCTCCTACCTCTTGTTTGTAGTTTGTGGTGTATAGGGCTCAGGTTAAGAGATGCGTAAATCGGACCCGTTCGTGATCTACCCTAGACAAGGAATTCGAAGGATCCCTAATCCGCACAAGAACCCGGACCTAGGGATGCATCAGAGGGAAAGAAAGAAAAGAAATAAAAAAGAAAGGGAGAAAGAAAGAAAGAAAGAAGAAGAAGAGT
>JAODPA010150401.1:0-15020 GCA_025585075.1 Nepenthes mirabilis
TAAATATATATAATATACCCTATCCTAGGAGGCTACCCAGCCACCCTAGCGCCAGGGTGGTAGGGCACGCTGCCAGCCAGGCTATCTGCCAGGCGCACGCCTGACAGACCTGCAACGTCTTGGAAGTTGTGGCTGCCACAAACTTTCAATGCCCGCATTTATTGCTGCCGCAGATCATTAATGAGAGAATAAGTCAACGCACGCGTTGATGGAGTCCTCGTCCAAGTCCTCTCAGACATGACGCACCAAGCAAAGTCCTCGTCCATTATTCCAATGGAGTTCGCGGACAAAATCCACTCGGGAGTGACCCCAACAGGCTTCCCAACTAGCGTTTCACATTTGAATAGCCAAAAACAGACATGGACACCCTTCTCTCTCGTGGATTATTTCTCTTTGCTTTTGGCCCAATTTCTAGAGCCGTGTGGACCATTTGACTACGTTTAATATTTTCCTGAGAGCACTCGTTGACATTGGCATCTCTTGTCTCCTGATTGCCCCATGAAGCATCCATTAAACTTCCAAGGCCAGGAAGTCTGCAATGGGATTAGAAGACGGATCGCTCGCCCATTTCCGAGCGACCCCTGAGAATATTCTTTGTCCTTCCACCAGTTGACCACTCATTTTCAAAGAATCCATTAATAATGGGTTCCCTCTTCACACTAGGCATTGCCCAAATACCGCAAGGCAAATTTTTGCTTAGCTCTCTAACTCTCGAGGTCTCTTTTAGTAGACGAATTAAGGCAGTTAAGTGCACCATATGGGTAGCATATTCTCCTGCCCCGTTTCCTTAGATTCTGCCATCTTCCAAATCTGCAATCACATAGCTCTCCAAGTCAGCCATATCACCTCTCTTGCGGTCAGGTTTAGGACTTTGAGGGCTGCTTTACAAGAACTAGTGGCTGGACAAAACGACGTGCAGAGAAGAGTGGATATTGACGAACGGGGAGGACTCTTAAAGCGGCTGGATCAAGTACAAGTTTGGCTTTCCGCGGTGGATGCTTCAATCACAGAAGCCCATGCTCTTATTGAAGCTGCCACCCAAGAAAACAACAATAAATGCCTCGGTCGTTGCTGTCCCAGAAATTGCACATCCACCTACAAATTGGGGAAGAAGATGGCTAAGAAGGTGGGGCAAATATTGGCTTTAACTAGCAAAGTGCAGTTCGACGTGGTAGCCGAGAGGCTACCCTTGGTGCCAGTCAATGTAAGACCTAGTGAACCTCTTGTGGGCTTTGAATCGTTGTTTGAGAAGGTTTGGAGATGCCTGGAGGACGAGCAGGTCGCCATTATTGGCTTGTATGGAATGGGAGGCGTGGGAAAAACAGCCCTTTTGACCCAAATTCATAACACACTTGCCAGTTCACCCCACGATTTCGATCATTTGATATGGGCAAATGTGTCGAGAAATCAAAGCCTCGGAGGGATTCAAGATAAGATTGGCAAGAAGATTGGTCTTGATGAATCAACGTGGGCAAGTAAAAGTATGGCAGAGAAGTACGAAGACATTTGTCGAGTGCTTCATGGAAAGAAGTTTGTCTTGTTATTGGATAATTTATGGGAGCGACTGGATCTTTCAAAAGATGGGGTTCCACTGCCCAGTGAACAAAATGGGTCCAAGATAGTTTTCAATACTAGGTCTGAGATTGTATGTGCCCAAATGGATGCACAAAAGAAGATCAAATTGGAGTGTTTGGGTCCGACGGAAGCATGGGAACTGTTTCAGAAAAAAGTTGGAGATGATTCAATTAATTGTCACCCTGACATACCCGAGCTCGCCAAAATTGTCGCCAAAGAATGTGGTGGTTTGCCGTTGGCCCTCATTACCGTCGGCCGAGCCATGGCTTGTAAGAAGAGTCTGTTGGGTTATGAGTCACTTCCATGTGGACTCATACCCACTTGATGTGGCTTGGAGGTAAATATCCTCACCGCATGAGGAAGACTCGAGTTGCGCATGTTGGGCGCTCGAGTAGCATTTCCAATAAGTCCTCGTTCGCTGCTCGCTTGAATGTCGTTAGAGCCCAAATTCCAGTGGCATGGCGCTTGCTGTGAGCCCGAATGGCGCTCGAGCGCAGGCCTGCGCTCGATGCGTGCTCGACGGGCGCTCGAGCCTGCGCCTATTATATAAAATGCGCACCTTGCGTTTTAGGTTAACTCTAATCAGTTTTGAGCGCCGTTCCAAAGAAGAAAAAGAGAGAAAAGAGAGAGAAGAAGGAGAAGAGGAAGATTTGAGCATCCGGTTGGATTTTCAATCAAGTTCTAGTCTTTAGTAATCACACGTATGAAGTTCTTGCTACTGAGAAGAATATCTGTCGGGTTTTATCTCTACTCTTGCTCTTTATATTTCTTGTACGGGTTGTGCAAAACAAGTTGATATTGATTCTTCTGATTTGGGGTTTGTGTAACCGATCAACTGTTACTAGTGAAAATTTCAGACTCTGTGTCCTGTGATTTTTCTCTCTCGTTTCATAGGGAGTTTTTCACGTAAAAATCGTGCCTTTACTTTTTATGATTGTTTATTGAGTGCATACTATCATCTACTTTATGTTTCCTCGCGGTTTAAATAAATAATTTACTTTAACAAGTGATATCCGAGATATTGTTTGTGTTGGGTATTGTGACTTATTTGAATCGATGGAGGCCGAAAATAAGATGATTTGTTTGAATGGTATGAACTATGATATTTGGCGTAGCAAGATAAAGAACTTGCTATTTGTAAAATCGATGCACCATCCGATTTTTACGTAGCAAAAATCGGAATCAAAGTTCGAGGAGGATTGGGTATCTGAGTATGAACAAGTTTGTGGTTATATTAGACAATTTGTGGATGATAATATATATAATCACATTCGAAATGAGATACATGAAAGAACTTTGTGGTAGAAACTTGAAACACTTTATGCCTCAAAGACCAGTAACAATAAATTGTTTCACTTGATGAAACTTATGCAAGTGAGGTATAAGGAGGGCTTGTCTATCGCCAATCACTTAAATAAGTTTCAAGAATGTGTTTGATCAATTGAGTAGTATGGGTATAAAATTTGATGATGAACTGCTGGGTTTGTGACTTCTGACTACTTTACCAGATTCTTGGGAGGTGGTAAGGATTACTGTCGCCAATTCAGCTCCAAACGGCGTGGTAACTCTTGAGATAGCAAAGGGAGTGGTGTTGGATGAAAAGATGAGACGTCGATCACAGGGTTCTTCCTCTACGCACTCCAAAATATTAGTCTCTGAGTCACGGGGAAGAAATAAAGGGCGTGATCCTAAGCCTACAGAGAAGAGCCGAAGCAAATCCAGATCGAGGTATCAGAACCTCGAGTGCCATCATTGTGGAAAGAAGTGACACATTAAGAACCATTATTACAAGTGGAAGCGAGAGAATGTTGAGAATAATGAGAAGGCTAACAAGACTCGAGATGAAGAAAGCTACTATTGTTACTGGAAGTAATCTTTGACTGGTGTGTCAGGAGGATGATGTGGTAAATCAGGCTGATCTTGAGACAAGTTGGGTGGTGGATAGTGGTGCTTCACTTCATGTCACGCTACGGAAAGAGTTATTCACATCATACACTCCTAGCAATTTTGGAGTGTTGACAATGGGTAATGAAGGTATGTCCCACATTGCTGGCTTTGGTGATGTGTGTCTCAGTATAAATAATGGAACCAAGTTGCTGTTAAAGAATGTTAGACACATCCCGGATATTCAACTGAATCTAATCTTTGCTGGCAAGCTTGATGATGATGGTTTTTGTAGCACGTCCTGTGCAGGAGTATGGAAGCTGACTAGAGGGTCTCTAGTTGTGGCTCGGGGCAGAAAAGTTTCTAACTTATATGTGTTGCAAGCCTCGATTGTAGCGGGAGATGTGCATGTTGCTAGAGATGAGGGGTTTTCAGATTTCTGGCACCGTCGGTTGAATCACATGGATGAGATGAACCTGAACTGTTTAGCCAGAAAAAATTACCTCCGGGGTGTAAAAACAACTCAATTGAAGATTTGTCCTCAATGCATGGCAGGAAAGTAACGACAAATTTCATTCAATAGTAATTCATCTATAAGGAAGACTGAATTTCTTGAATTGGTCCACACCGACTTATCTGGCCCGTTCAATGTGAAGACTCTTGGATGAGCACTTTACTTCATCACGTTCATTGATGACTGTTCTCGAAAAATATAGGTGTATCTACTGAAATCGAAGGATCAAGTTTTCATGTTCTTCAAATATTTTTATGCCTTGGTTGAGAGGCAAACGAGGAAGAAACTGAAATACATCCGAAGTAATAGTGGTAGGGAGTATATCGGAGTGTTTGATGAGTATTGCCGATCTCATGGAATTCGCCATCAGAAGACTCCACCGAAGACACCGCAACTAAATGGGGTAGTCGAACGGATGAATGAGACTTTGATGGAGAGGGTCCGATGTGTGCTTTCGGAAGCGAAGCTTCTTGGCTCATTTTTGGGGGAAACCTTGAGGGCTGTGAGTCATGTCATCAATTTGTCACCGCATGATACCTTAAATGGAAAAGTGCCTGAAAAGTTATGGATTAAAAAAGATGTATCCTACGATCACTTGTGAATATTTGGATGTAACGTTTTTGTTCACGTTCCCAAAGATAAAAGGACCAAGTTGGTGTCAAAGATTAGACAGTTTATATTTCTCGGTTACAGGGAAGATGAGTTTGGATATTGACTATATGATCCAATTGAGAAGAAGCTGATTCAATCTAGGGATGCCATGTTTGTCGAAAACGAGACTATAGAGGATATTTGCAAAGGTTCAGAGTCTGTCTCCAAGAATGATGACAATTGGGCATGTGATTCAAATCTTACACCAGCACCTATTCATCATTAGAGTGAAAGTCAAGGTAATGCTGAAGATGAAGAAGATTACGAGATTGCAGTGCCCGATAGAGATGAAGATGAGGCTATTCCTCTTGATACTGCCAAGCCTATCGAGACTGTTCCACTCCGACGATCCATGAGAGATCGAAGATCCTCTACTCGTCTGTCAGTCGAAGAGTATGTGTAACTCACAGACGGAGGAGAGCCCGAATGCTTTGAGAAAGTAATGGAGGACGAACACAATACAGAGTGGATGGAAGCTATGCGAGAAGAGATAGTATCGCTGCATGAAAATCACACATTTGAATTGACGAGGTTGCCAAAGGGAAGACGAGCGTTGAAGAACAAGTGGGTCTTCAAGTTGAAGGCAGATGAAAACAGCTCACAATCGAGGTACAAAGCGAGACTAATTGTGAAGGGTTTTAATCAACGGAAGGGTATTGACTTCGACGAGATCTTTGCACCAATGGTAAAGATGTCTTCTATTCTAGTGGTGTTTGGGTTAGCTGATATTCTTGAGCTTGAGGTAGAACAGATGGATGTACGGACGGCATTTTTTCACGGTGATCTTGAAAAAGAAATCTACGTAGAGCAATTGGAGGGAGTCCTGTTCAAGGGGAAGGAAAACTTAGTGTGTCATCTCATAAAAAGTCTGTATGGATTGAAACAAGCACCAAGGCAATGGTATAAGAAGTTTGAGTCTGTCATGGTGGATCAGGGCTATCAGAAGATGACCTCGGATCATTGTGTTTTTGTTCAGACTTTTTTAAAGGATGATTTTATTGTTCTCTTACTCTATATGGATGATATGCTAATAGTTGGGCGTAATGCTTCTCGGATCACGGAGTTAAAACGACAGCTTGGGAAGTTATTTGTTATGAAAGATTTGGAACCGGTGAAGTAAATTTTGGAAATTAGAATTTTTCACGACCGAAAATCAAGGAAGTTATGGATATCACAAGAGAGCTATGTAAAGAAAGTGCTTTAACGTTTCAACATAAAACAGTTAAAATCAGTGAGCACACCGTTGGCCAATCACTTCAAGTTGAGCAACTGTCAATATCCTTCTACCGAAGATAAAAAGGCATATATGAAAGGCATATCCTATTTTTCAACCGTGGGTAGCCTAATATATACCATCGCGTGTACGAGGCCAGATATAATTTATGTTGTTGGAGTGGTCAGTCGATTCTTGTCAAATCCCGGTAATGAGTATAAGTCCGCGGTAAAATAGATTTTGAAGTATCTCCGAGGAACTTCTGAACTGTGTTTGTGCTTTGAAAGCAACGTGTCCCTTCTGGTTGGATATACTGATACAGATATGGCCAGTGATGTCGACTCACGGAAGTCTACTTCAAGATATTTAGTCATGTTTGCGGAAGGAGCTGTTTCCTGGCAATTGAGATTACAGAGGTGTGTTTCTCTCTCCACTACTGAAGCAAAATTCAGTCCTATTACGGAGGCAAGCAAGGAAATGCTATGGATGAAGAAATTCATTCGGGAACTTGGTCTCAAGCAGAAACGATATATGTTGTTTTGCAATAATTAAAGTGCGATTCATCTTAGTAAGAACTCATCTTTTCACACCAAATCAAAGCATATCATGTGAGGTATCAATGGGTGTAGAATGTTGTTGAAATGGGTTTGTTGGTACTGAAAAAGATCGGGACTGAGGAGAATGGATCGAATATGATGACCAAGACATTACAAAAGGGGAAGCTTGAAACTTATTGTTCAATTGTCAGGATGACAAAGAATGGCCCCACACGGTCGTGAGAGGAAGTTTGTTGGGTTATGGGTTACTTCCGTATGGGCCCATATCCATTTAATGTGGCGAATGGAGGTAAATATCCTTATCGCATGAGGAAGGATCGAGTTGTGCCTGTTGGGCGCTTGAGCCGCGTTTCCAGTAAGCCCCCACTCACTGCTCGCCTAAACGTCGCTCGAGCTCAAATTCCAATGGCATGGCACTTGTTGTGTGCTCGAATGGCGCTCTAGTGCGGGCTTGCACTCGATGCGCACTCGATGGGTGCTTGAGCGTGTGCCTATTATATAAAATACGCACTTTACGTTTTAGGTTAACTCTAATCAGTTTTGAGCACTGTTCCAGAGAAGAAAAAGAGAGAAAAGAGAGAGAAGAAAGAAAAGAGGAAGATTTAAGCCTCCGGTTGGGTTTTCAATTAAGTTCCAATCTTCAATAATCACACACACAAAATTCTTACTGTTGAGAAGAATATCTGTCGGGTTTTATCTTTACTCTTGCTATTTATATTTCTTGTACGGGTTGTACAAAGCAAGTTAATATTGATTCTTGTGATTTGGGGTTTGTATAACTGATCAATTATTACTAGTAAAAATTTCGGACTCTGTGTCCTATGATTTTTCTCCCTCGTTTTATAGGGAGTTTTCCATATAAAAATCGTGTCTTTACTTTTTGTGGTTGTTTATTATGTGCATGCTATCATCTATTTCGTGTTTCCTCACAATTTAAATAAGTAATTAATTCTAATAGAATCCACAAGAATGATCTCACGTCATAACAACTCTGAAAAAATCTGCCTCAAAGTTTCCAGATATGGATGCTACGATCCTCCCTCTTTTAAAGTTCAACTATGAGAGCCTGCCCAATGATACACTTAAAACATGTCTTCTATGTTTTGCTTTACATCCAGAAAATGCAGAAATTACTAAACGTCGCATGGTAGGTCAGTGCTTCGAAGAAGGTCTATTGGGTGAATAGGTGGGCATAGAAGAATTTGAAAATATCGGATATGGCCTTATTGGAACACTGCTAAGTATGTGTTTACTTGAGGTGGTGTCCGATGACGAAAGATAGGTGAGGGTGCACGACGTGATCCGTGACATGGTATTGTGGGCAGCATGCACATGTAGAAAGGAGGAGGAGAAGTACTTGGTAGAAGCTGGTTTTGGATTGACTGATGATACCGGCGCTACTTCTTCCAGCTGTGGGTTCACCATGGCTAACCTGCTGCAGCAGAAATTAAGCAGAAAACTAGAAGAAATACACAGAAGGGAAGAGTAGACAGAGGGAGAGAGGGAGAAGAGAAGGGAGCAGTGAGAACAGAATCCAAAAAACCAATCTATTCCGTTTCTGGCAGCCAGTTCATATGCGGGAGAAGAAGACGGGCAACTGGCGTCAACCGAACACGTCCCCAACGAACTAAGGTACCAGCAGGTGCTTAACAAACCTGAAACAAACTAGAAGCTACGTGGCTAACAGAATTTAACTTGTCCAAAGCTGTAACAATTTCCTATGTGTGATATGTGTAATGTATGGTATGTGTGGTATAATAAAAATATATTAAAGAATCCTCAAACGAAGTCTTGAAATCGTGTTGGTGGTCGAACAGGACGGCCTCTGCGTCTCGGGGCAGTAGTTGCTGGATCATTAGTAACAATGCCCGTAACATTCCCCCCTGCATCAAATAACACCTTGTCCTCAAGGTGGAAGGCTGGAAAATCACGAAGGAACTCGGCTGCTGCTTCCCAAGTGGCGTCCTTTGAAGCTTGGTGTTGCCACTGCACTAGGAGCTGCGGTATAGTGTGGCCGTGCTGCATGATATTGCGGAATCCAATAATTTGTGAAGGGAACAGAATAGGCTGGGAGCCCAAGGCTTCGGGCGGCAAGGTTCCTGTTGAGCTGGCCGGGTGATGGTAACTCTTCTTAAGTAGGGACACGTGGAACACGTTGTGAATGCGTGAGTATTCGGGTAATTGCAACCGGTAGGCCACTGCCCCTACTCGTTCCATGATCTGAAAAGGGCCGTAATACCTCTTGGCAAGCTTATTGGTCTGTCTTTGCTTGAGTGAGGTCTGCCGGTAGGGTTTTAACTTGACAAAAACCCATTCCCCCACAGTGAACTCCTTTTCTGTTCGATGGGCATCAGCCTGATTCTTCATGCGGAGTTGAGCACGTTGAAGATTGTCTTGAAGCTGTTTAAGCAGTCCGGTCCTGGCTGTGAGCAGCTCGTCCACAGCAGCAATGGCCGATGTGCCTCGGTTATAATCGACGAGGGTAGGAGGCGTTCGACCGTACACAGCTTCAAACGGGCTCATTTGTATGGCTGAATGCCATGCCGTGTTGTAACTCCACTCGGCCCAGGGCAGGAACTGCACCCAGGTGGCTGGGTTTTCAGCTGCGAAACACCTCAAATAATCCTCTAAACATCGGTTGACAACCTCCGTTTGGCCATCAGATTGAGGATGATAGGCGCTGCTATGGAACAGTGCTGTACCTTGCAACTTGAACAATTCTTTCCAGAATCTGCTCATGAAAAGAGGATCCCGGTCCGATACAATCTCATTGGGCATTCCATGCAGCCGGCAGATTTCCTTTGCAAACACTTCAGCCAACTGCTCAGCACTAAAGTGTGTACCAAGAGCCACAAAGTGTGCATATTTGGATAATCTGTCAACTACCACCAAAACAACAGTTTTTCCTCCAGATAGGGGCAGATGGGAGATGAAATCCATCGATAGGGAATCCCAGATTTTGCCCGGTATGGGCAGGGGCTGTAACAGCCCTTGAGGGCTGGTGTTGATGGGCTTCACTTGCTGACAAGTGGTACATCGTCTGATGTGGTCTCGGACGTCTTCGCGCATCCGCGGCCAATAGAAGTTGGTGGAGATTCGGGCGAAGGTTCTCTGAATTCCTGCATGTCCTCCACTGGGTGAATCATGGAATTCCCGTAGGATTAATTCGGTTAAGGCAGATTCTGTGGGTACCAGGATCCGGTTTCTGTACAACACAAGTCCATCCCTCACTGCATAGTGCTCAAACTCTTCTGGCCGGCTTTGAATGGAGGCCAGCAATTCGGCTGAAGGCCCGTGGGTGATGAAGAACCTTCGGAGGGCTGCTAATAAGGTCAGTACAGGTTTGGAACTTGCTTGCAGGGTCTGATAACTAGCGGCTGGAAGTCGTGAGAGAGCATCTGCTGGCAAATTCTCTTTGCCGGGCTTGTATTCGATCTCAAAATCATACCCGATTAGCTTGGTGAGCCATTTTTGTTGATCGGGCGTGTGAATGGCTTGTTTTAGTAAGGCTCGGAGGGGCTGGTGGTCCGTTAGAATAGTGAACCGTGTGCCCAGCAGGTATTGGCGCCACTTTTTTACTGCTTCAGCAATTGCACATAGCTCTCGGACGTAGGTGGATGCCGCTTGCATTCGGGGACACAGCAGCTTGCTGAAGAAGGCTAAAGGATGCCCAGCTTGCATCAAAACGGCTCCAATTCCTTCCCCTGAAGCATCCGTTTGGACCACAAATGGTTGGGAGAAGTCGGGCAGTGTCAAAACAGGCGTGGCAACCAGGGCAGATTTCAGGGCCTGGAAAGCTTCTGCAGATTCAGGCGTCCACCGGAAGGCATCTTTGCGCAAGAGTTTAGTGAGAGGAGCTGCTATTTGAGCATAACGGGCCACAAAACGACGATAATAGCCCGCTAACCCCAAAAATCCCCTTAACTGAGTGAGGGTGGCAGGCGCTGGCCAGTTTTGCACCACTTCTATTTTAGCCGGGTCGACCATGATTCCCTTGGCTGATATAATATGTCCCAGGTAAGCCATTGAAGATTTCCCAAATTCACATTTGGATTGCTTGGCGAATAGGGACTGCTCTCTTAAAATCTGCAGTGTACTGGACAGATGGTGGCAGTGAAGCTCCCATGACGGGCTGTACACTAGAATATCATCAAAAAAGACTAGTACATGCTTCCGTAGAACCGGCCGAAAAATGGAATTCATCTCTGACTGGAATGTGGAAGGTGCATTGGACAAGCCGAAAGGCATTACCAGGAACTCGTAATGACCTTCGTGTGTCCGGAAGGCTGTTTTGTGCACATCAGCAGCATGTACTCGTATCTGATGGTACCCAGAACGTAAATCCAGCTTTGAAAAGACGCAAGACCCATGTAGCTCATCAAATAATTCATCAATGGTGGGGATGGGAAATCTGTCTTTAATGGTAAGGGCATTAAGAGCCCGATAATCTACACAGAATCTCCAGCTGCCGTCTTTCTTCTTAACTAGCAGCACAGGCGAGGAAAAGGGGCTGTTGCTGTTCTGAATAATACCAGTATCCAGCATTTCCTTGATGAGCTTTTCAATTTCAGCCTTCTGAAAGTGGGGGTATCGATAAGGGCGGACGTTAACCGGTGTACTGTTGGGCTGTAATGGTATTCTGTGGTCAGAATTTCGGTGGGGAGGTAATCCCCGCGGAATGGTGAAAACGTCTGAGTATGAGGCCAGAATGTCACTGAGGGAGCTGGTGAACCCAGGAGGGCTGTCCCCAGAGTTTGAATTAGCTGGGCTATGTTGGTTGGGTTGCTCTGGTCCGGCCTCTTCTTGAACCGGCCGAATAGTGAGCTGGAAGTAGGAAGCAACCGACTGAGTGGTGCTTCCTCTTCTTAGCTGACCAAGGGTCATTGTGGCCACAGACGCAGAAGGCATGCCATGTAAGGTAATATTGTTGCCGGCATGATTAAAGCTCATCCACAAGGATTGGTAATCAAATAACACTGGGCCAATGGACGCAAGCCACTGAACCCCAAAAACCATATCCGCACCGTAAATGGGGAGGAGATAGAGGTCAACACTGAAAATGGAATCAGCCAATGTAATCTGAACCCCTTTAACTAACCCCTCACATCTGAGTGAGCTCCCATTGCCCACTGTAACGTTCAGGTGGTGAGATGGTTCGATGGCCATTCCCAGATACTTAGCAATTCTAGTTTGTATGAAATTATGTGTAGACCCGCTGTCAACCAAAATTACCACTGGCTGACCCGTTATCTGACCCTGGAGCCGCAGAGTTGTGGGCACAAAATGGCCTTCCAGGGCATGTAGTGAAATTGTGGGCATTGGGTCAGGTGAGGGTACTACAGTTTCGACCTCTGGAGGAGGATTATAAGGTTCCTCTGCTTCCACGGGTTCCAGTTCCAGACTGGAAACAGGGACCGGAAAATTTTCCTCCTCCTCAGTGAGCAGACATAAAAATTGAGGAGGTTTGCATCGGTGGCCAGGGGTAAACTTTTCATCACAATTGAAACAGAGTCCCCGACTCCGACGTGCTGCCATTTCAACTGGGGTCAGACGTTTTACTGGAAGTGAAGGGAAAGGTTGTTTACCCACTGATGAACCCGGTTGTCCAGCCGGTTTGGGAAAAACCGGGCGTGAATTTTGGGTCCGATTAGCACTCAGCTTCTCCTCTACCAGTTTGGCCATTCCAATGGCGTCTGGTAGGGTCAGTGGCTTCAGGAGGAGGAGCTCTCTCCTGATGTCATCTCTTAGACCAGATATGAAGCAGTTTAATAGATTGGAGGTCGACAAACCTGGCGTTCTGGTGGACAAAGACTCGAATTCGGTCATGTAAGCCGTGACACTTGTGGTCTGCCTTAATTTGTAGAGCGTGGCTTCAGGATTCACATATGATGAAGGACCGAATCTCAATTCCAAATCTCTCGCCAAATTTTCCCAGGTTAACAGCTGATGAGTGGCATGCATCCACTGAAACCACTGTAGCGCTGCTCCAGTCAAGTAAAAGGAAATTACCGTGAGTTTTTGCTCCGGTGGCGTTCCGTGATACAGAAAGAATCGTTCCACCTGGAACAACCAGCCGATTACGTTATCACCGGAGAAGAATGGAATCTCTAACTTGGGTAGGCGAATCGTTCCCTCTGAGGGTGAGGGTAACACGAGAGGAAGATTTTGGGTGACGGATTGTGACTGTGATGTAGGGTTTGGTGAGAACGAAGTGGGTGTGGGTAATAGTGGAAGATTTGATGAGAGAATGGTCTGTCGTTCCATGCGGGCTAGGGTTTGTCGCATGTCAGCCAAGGTGTGTTGGACATCGGTGACGGATTGGCGCACATCAGTGACGGATTGTTGGAAGTGTTCCGTGGCGGTAGCAAGCGTATCGAAGCGCCCTTCATGCTGATGGACGGTAACCACCACTTCCCTCAGTTCTTGCGTCAAGCCAGAGAGAGTGTCTTCGAGGGCCCGGTATCGTGTCGTCATTCCTTCTGCCATACAGTTCAATCTCAATGAGAGCACCTTCTGATACCGGCGCTACTTCTTCCAGCTGTGGGTTCACCACGGCTAACCTGCTGCAGCAGAAATTAAGCAGAAAACTAGAAGAAATACACAGAATGGAAGAGTAGACAGAGGGAGAAGAGAAGTGAGCAGTGAGAACAGAATCCAAAAAACCAATCTATTCCGTTTCTGGCAGCCAGTTCATATGCGGGAGAAGAAGACGGGCAACCGGCGTCAACCGGACACGTCCCCAACGAACTAAGGCACCAGCAGGTGCTTAACAAACCTGAAACAAACTAGAAGCTACATGGCTAACAGAATTTAACTTGTCCAAAGCTGTAACAATTTCCTATGTGTGATATGTGTAATGTATGGTATGTGTGTAGTGTATGGTATGTGTGGTATAATAAAAATATATTAAAGAATCCTCAAACGAAGTCTTGAAATCGTGTTGGTGGTCGAACAGGACGGCCGCTGCGTCTCGGGGCAGTAGTTGCTGGATCATCAGTAACAATGCCCGTAACAACTGAAGTGCCAAGTGTTGGAAAATGGAGATTAGCTAAGGCAATTTCACTTGCCAACAATAATATTGAGGGGATAACAGAACAACCGTCCTGCCCTAATCTTGAGGCATTATATTTAGGTCACAATTCTCTCAAAGAAATCGCTCATGGTTTCCTTCAATTCATGCCCATCCTAAGAGTATTAGATTTGTCCCATAATGAGAGCTTGACTGAATTACCCTCAGATATTTGTACTCTAGTCTCATTGGAGTATTTGAGTCTCGAATTTATTGGAATTAGGCGACTGCCCTTTGAGCTGAAAAACTTTGCTGGGCTAAAAGTGCTAGACTTGACTTGTACAACCCAACTTGATGTGATTCCACACCGTATAATATCGAGCCTTTCATGTTTGCAAAGTTTGAGAACGGGCGGGTGTGGTTATACCAATCAAAGTGTGAAAAATAATATATTAATGGATGGGAATGAATCCTTGATAGAAGAAATTGGATGTCTAAGACGTCTAATTGTGATAGATCTCACCGTAAAAAGTATTGCCGCTCTCCATAAGTTCTTGAGCATTGAAAAATTAGTGATATGCCTACGAATTCTATTCATTGAGCATCTCAAGGGTGATTTGACTTGTCTCAATATATCATTTATGGAGATTTCAAGGAATCTTTAATGATTTTGCATCAATGATTGTGAAAATTTGCAAGTGTTGAGTGTCAATGATAATGCGACGGAAAGAATTGAGGAATTCCCTTCTGGTAGTTTGCACCACTCAAGGATGAGAAAAATGCCCTGCTTCAAGAATCTTCTAGCCTTGGACATTCAAAGATGCCCTGGCTTGAAGGACTTAAATATGTGACTTTTGCACCAAACCTTGAGATGATTCAAATTTGGTTCTGTGATGGAATGGAAAATGTGACAGGACATGATGATGATCCTCTTGTGGGTGAAGCCCTCAACGGGGAAACTCAAACCCAACTTTCAAACCTCAGGGAGCTGTGGTTAGTGGGCTTGCCGGAGTTGAAAAGCATCTATAGCGGCACTCTGCCGTTTTCTTGTTTGAACGAAGTTTTGATAAGAAATTGCCCTAACTTGAAGAGGCTCCCAGTTGACTCAAGCAGACCCGATACCAAAACTAAAGTCTGGGCAGAGGAAGGCTGGTGGAATGAACTTCAATGGGACAATGACGCCACTGCAGCTGCCTTTGTCCCTCAATTCGATATAGCTACCTTTAAAGTTTAGAGTTGGGTTGCTGCCCGGATCACTAGACAATCGTTATTTTATAGAATAGCGCATTAAAAAGAATATTTGATATATACTATGGTTCAAACTTAATAGAAGTCGACATCAACGTCCATTCTTTTATTTTTGCTTGCAGCTCTGTCCAAAGTTGCGGTGTTAGAGCTTAGGACATAGGAATCCAAATTTGTGATCTTTCCCTAATGTGAGCTATTTGTGCTAAAGGCGATGTCATTACAAGTCCTTTTTTTCCCATTGTAGTGCTTTCTCTTACTTTTTTATTTTAAAGGGAAAAAAAAAAAAGAACTTCTAACGACATGTTTAATTATTGAAATGAAATAATATAGGAATAGAATAGATATTCATAGGGAATAGAATAAGATAGA
>JAODPA010150412.1:0-15020 GCA_025585075.1 Nepenthes mirabilis
ATAAATGAATGATATAATAAATATGATTATTACCTAATTATCTCTTCTTCCCACTTGCTTCTTCCTTCCCTCTCCTTTTGCTAGTCTCTTCTCTCTCCCTCATTGTTGTCCCTACTTCTAATTCTTCTCCCCCTTGTTTCTTCCGTCTCCTTCCCAGCACCAAATTTGGTATCAAAATCCAACTTTCTAAATTTCTTCTTTCTAGTCTCTTAATTCCTACATTATCCTATTGCCAAATTCCAAGAAATGAAGCTGCAACCCATCATTGTCATCCCCAACAATGAGCTGATGATGACAGCTACCGCCAACAGCACTGCAACTTCTTTCCAATCAAGAGCACAAGCACATTATTAAAGACAACTCGAGAATACCACCAGAAAGATATTGACTACATAAGTTTCCAGAATCTTACTTGATGAGATTGGGTTTTTCCATTCAGGAGAGTTGATGCTGACATTTTAGGATTAAAGATCTAAGTTTCAAGATTTGATATTATTTGAGTTATTTATTTGTATATTTTGTTGCATTTTGGATTTCTTGAGGTTTTATAATTTTGGTATTTTTTTATGAAATTAGTGACATATTAAATTTTATATATACTATTTACCACTGATTTACATGTACTGATTTACCACTGTTTATAATCAGGAGAGAATAGAAGAAAAGGGAGAAGCAATTAGCAGTCTCCCACATTCATAGAAACCCTAGTGTTTACTGTACAGATGCTTCTATGCATGCTTGAAACTATCAAGCTCTGTTTTGTTTTAAGTCTCCTCATTTCAGATTTAATTTTAATAAGTTTTAATGTTCATCATTCATAAATATTTTATACGGAATGATTGATGATCGTTGTTCTTTTTTCTATTCTTTTATGTACCTGGTACTGTCAACATTGGGTACAGCTTACAGGTTTGGGTTACTGGATTATAGGTCACCTTGTTGATGCTGCGTGACAACATTGCTGAATTGCGCATCACCTCTATTTCCATAATCAGAATTTATGTAGGTAGGGAGGTTGTAAATAGCTTAGAGACAGTGAATTTTTGAAAGACCACATGCTCCAGTGTGAGCATCAATTTAGAAAGATTGAATTACATACTTTTTCATAGCATGCAGCCAGAAAATTAAAAAAACAAAGCCGTTGAGTTTTGGTTTGGAAAATGTCACGGAGTCATTTTTCTTGAAAGCTTTATGTAAGAAGGGAAAGTGATTCAAGGAAATATATGAAACCCTGCTTAGAGGAGCTAGGAGTGGAGATAGTTCCAAGGGAATTGGATTGAGGTTGAGAACAAGAATCTCCAAATTTGTTTGATTTGGGCATATTTTAATTTAGTTTTATTTTTTCTGGTGAGGGATAGATAGTTCAGTGTCATCATGTCTTTGGGAACTCATTAGCTTCAACCCCTTTTTATTTTTGTTGTTTTGTGCTTTTAGACATTTTTAAAATTGATGCGTACCTGAATCCGACTTCTAACAGATTCGGATTCTTCTGGATGGTTTATACCGACTTCGTTCACCGAGTACGAATCCTGCACACCACTAAAACAAACAAGAGGTCAGTGTTAACGACGGGAGGTGATCCCACCGAAAACACTCCGACACTCAAGTCAGTAAACAGCCTTCAATGGAAGGAACTGAAAAATAGAGAGAGCAATGGGAGAGGGGAAGAGAGTGCTTTGTTCCAGATGTCAGAGAGGCGCAGGGCCTTTCTCGTATCTGGATGGTGGGAAGGCAGAGAACGGCCGTAAAGACCCGTTCGTTGCCGTGGAATTTGATTGTGTCTGAGAGTTTGGCTGCCGGGAGCGAGAGCTTGTTCCTCAGAACACTTAGTATTTTTTATGTTAATGCAGACGTCAAAGGGAATCTCTCCGAAAGTGTCCAAGAAAGCATGCCAGAAAGCATCCAAGAAGGCCCCCCTGGATGGTGAACCCAGGGTTTCTTTTATGGTGAAGATGGCGATCTCTTTTCTTTGGAAGGAGTGATCATCATTCGATCTACTGGCTGGCCTTCCTTCTAGTGGTTGATGCCTGTTGCCAAGTTGTGAAGGATTGTTCCCTTGTGAGACGGCCATCAACTTTCCAAACTGATTTCTTTCCTCCTCAGCATGTTACCGTTGGAGTTCCTTGACTGGCAATGAGTTGGGAAGATCTGGCGCTTTTCTTCTTTGAAGGGCGCCAATCTTACTGATATTTCTTTTGAGATCGTGGAATATCTTTGGTGGATCGTGGTTGGCCGTCTGATGAGTGGTGGGCCCAAACGGAGCAGGCCTATTGCTGTAGAAAGACGTTATTTGGGCCCAATGTATAGGGAGCGGACGGTCAACGTCTGAGTTGACCGTCAGTGGTGTTGGCCGCCTTCGTGGAGAATGAAGGGAGAATAGCCAGCGATCAATTGATGGGCTGTGGGTCAGAATGGAATAGGCCCATCACTGTAGCAAAGCCCCTAAAGGTCCAATCAAACTGGTCAACCTTGAGTTGACCGTCTGTAAGTGAGTTGGCCGCCAAAACGGTCAACGCAAACGTTGACCGTCTCGAGCCTTCCAATGCTTGGGCCCATCCACTCACTGGGCCGTCAAGAACGTTGACTGCCCTTCTTAAAATTCTGTTGACCATCCTTTGGGCCAGCCCATTTTTGATGTACCCATCAAAAATGTTATTTTAGTACGAAAGTATTCTAAAATTCTTTCTTATCTATAAATTTCATGATTTTAAAATTACTTAAAATTGTCATATGATTTTTTAAATAAAATTAATTTATCAAGATAAAATTTAAAAAGAGAATTATAAAAGAAACTAACAAAATTTTTTTTAAAAATGGATTTAATTTCATTATTTTCGTCCGGGAATTAATCCAGAGTGTGGCAAAGGCATGGGCCTCTTGGTCCGGTTACCAACGGTTGTAGGGAAGATGCTGACATCACTTTCTTGAACATCTCTCTCTCTTCCGCCGTTGGAAAATTCTCGAGCTCCATTTGTTCATATTTTCTTTTTGGGTAATTGCCTTAAAGTACATGGCATCTTGCACATCAGTGCTTTTAGTATACTGGCGTCGTAGCACCAGCTGCAAGAACTACTGTCCAGTTTTCGATTTCAGAACTTCTTTTGCTTTGCTCTCATCAGCTGCGGCTTCCTCTTCGTCTTCCCATTATTGTTCGTCCTATTCTTGTAAAATTTCCGGTAATTTGTGCTTTATCAATTTGTAGTAGAATTTCTTACTTCTAAAAGTTTCTTATGGAATTTTAATTGTCGATCTTAAATGAGATCTCCTCCTCCTCTCTCCTGAATAGCTATATTTTTCGTTACTGTTTCCATTGTGTAGTAATTTGACTAGGTTGCGTCTCTCTGAATATGTCCAACTTGAGATAACTCTGAGCAAGTTACGAATGACGATAAAATAGTGAACACGTGCTGATTTTTAGAGCGAAACCCGGAGATACGTTTGCAATTAGCTGTTATGGCATTTTAATTACTGTTACTTTGTTCGTCATGGGAGAACAAGTTGTTGTAACCATGGAACGTGGTCTCCAATGGTGATGCATCTGCAAAGTGAGCTTCTTTGAAGACAAATTGAGGGAACAACTGTGGTTAGTGGGGTTGTGTGAGCCCTCTTATTTGGTTTGGAAAGGTTATCGTAGTTTTTGTATTTCTTTTAGTGGAGAAAATTGTGGGTATCAAAACAATTCAAAAATAAAGAAATTTTTTGCAGAAATATATTCCGCAGATTTATCAAGAAATACATGGACATATGCCCACCTTGTATGTTGGTCATAAGTGTTGGAATCTAAGCGGAGGTCAGCCGGACAGAATGACACACAGTGAAGGGAAAGAGGAAGAAGAAGCACACACACGTTTTACGTGGAAACCCTTATAAACCAAGGAAAAATCACGGGAGCAGAGATTAGAGCAAATCCATAATGTGAAATAGGTTACAAACCTCCAAGATGGAGTATCCGCTACACACCCGAGAATCACTCACTCTCACCGGTGGTGCACTCCTCTCCTTTTCTTTCACCATCGGATTTTACCTCACACTTTACCGTGCTCGGATACTCTCACTCTTACACACTCTTAGCCCTCAACCCTCTCTGCTCTCTCTGCTCTACCACATCCTACATGCCCAGCATGCGTATATAAGGTGGTCAGCCCGGAGGCCTTCAACCAATAGGCAGGTTGAGTGTGGTCAAATGCCTGTCACCTGCTCTACTACCTGCTAACAGCTTTATCCACCAACTCTGCAACCTGCCTCCTGCACAGACGGCGCATGCGCAGCAGGTCTGCCACCTACTCTGTTGTCCAGCAACTTGTTGTCAGCTATCAACGACGTCCTTAGTCGTTGCTGCAGTCAAGTCTCTTGGCCGTCTGCGCCCATTGGCTATCACAAGAGTTTTCCGGCGTTCCTTGGTTGATTCCATACCAGTAATACCAACTGGTAAATTCTTCTTTCCCATCCGGTCAACATGTTGACCGGCAACCCAAAGGCGCTCCAATATTTTCTACTCTGAAAATACTATCTGGAAATCCTCTCCCGATTTCCTTTCCAACCTTAGCCGGTCAACCTTCCGTTGACCAGATCCGATCAAGCTTTTGTTGACCGTCTTCTGCTGCTATCCGGAGAACTTGACCGTCTTCCATAGCCATCCGGTTAACCTTCCTGTTGACCGTCTTGCTATCCGTCCGCCATCCTGCAGCACTTCTGTAGCCCTCAAACGGTCAACCTCCTATTGACCAGATTCAGCTAACCGTCCGCCGGTCAATCTCCATTAACCGTCATTGCCTTCCAACCGGTCAACATACGTTGACCGACTAATACACTCCAATGACAAATTAGTTTGTTGAATCACCCACAAGGGAGTGACCATATTCCAACAATAAGCCTTGTTTCTTATTTGTGCTATTTAAGCATCTAGGTCCCTGTGCATTTTGCAGAACTTGAAGTAATTATTTAAGGTTGAATTGAAACTGTTAGCAGAGAGTATGGATACTCTTTATGACAAATGGTCGTAGCGTGGGATAAAAGATCATGCCTTGAGTCTGTTGCCGAATCTGTCCAGCTTATGGTGCAGGGCTGGAAGAACTGTGGATAAGAAAGACAACAACAAAGATCTTGCCTGACCTGATGTGCCTCAGACACAAAATGACCTGCAAATTAAACAGCTAAAACCGTGGAGCATAAATTGCCTGATTAAATAATGGAGAATATTGAAGCATGTGTAGGATTTCCCGAAAGAACTATAAGGTGTGAACCTCTGATATTAAATTAAGCACAATAATAAAGCTTGAAACTTGGCAGGAGGATCAAATATATATGAGTTTGAATACATGGTAGAAGTTGTGAAGTGTTACCCATTCCACAAGGACCATCACCTTCTGTTGGTGAATCCCCATGGCACTTTCGTGTAGACACTAGGTCTAAATTAAATGACTTACCTTTTCTGCGTCATACTGCAAAAATTTTGTAAGACACTGGGTGTAAATTAAATGACTCACCTTTTCTGCTTCATACTGCAAAAATTATGTGCTGTCTTTACCTTTTTTTTAATATCTTCATTTGAATTAAAATTGTCTGCCCATGATTGGCTAGATATCTGGCTCCTTTGCAATTGTTTCTGCAAAGAAACAACTGCCTTGATTCTTTATCTAACTTTTGCAGGAATAAATAACAACTTCAAATATCAAGAATCCAAGGCTCGTGCCATGCGTACTAGTCTTGGCGATTTTGCCTCACCTAGGTGCATTGTGAATGGAGAAAGCGGCCCCGATCATCTTCTTGTACT
This sequence comes from Nepenthes mirabilis, assembly GCA_025585075.1. Lineage (NCBI taxonomy): Eukaryota > Viridiplantae > Streptophyta > Magnoliopsida > Caryophyllales > Nepenthaceae > Nepenthes > Nepenthes mirabilis. The sequence goes on from JAODPA010150412.1 coordinate 5,774, forward strand.
TGTTCATGGCATCTTAGCTAGGTAATTGTGGTTCTAGCCTCCAAATCACTTTAGGTTGCAACTGAAACATGGATAACCAATAACTTTTGTGAGAATGAAATTTGAAGGTGCAGAAGTGGAGAAAAATCCTGAGAATCAGAATCTAATTGTTTGCTTCTTTCACTTTTCATTAAGGTTAGCATGGATGATCCTATCTTATCTTCTGTACAGCTCTGATGGTCCATCTTTTTGCAGGGTGTGAAGACCATTTCTTCATGAATCTCTTTATGGAAAATTGCACAATGTTATATTTTATATACGTTGCAATTCTCCCTGCTTGACTTGCAGGATTTATTGCTTAATAGCATCAGCTGCTATTCAATAAGAGACTTTAATTAGTGTTATCTAATGAAGTAGCTTAAGTACATATTAACTGAAATATATATATATATATATATACCATTATTGCATTTCTTCCTGCTTCCTTGGCGATTTCACTTTTCGCTTCAGAAGGTTGTCTGCCTGCTTTCTTTTTTAATTGTTCTGAGCATTGTACACTAGCCTTTAGAATTGCGTTTTGGCATTTGAGGATTTTATTCATGGATATGTGACATATTGGTCTGCTCCAAACCCATCATATCATTTATATGTTTATATTGATCAAAATTGTAGGGTCAACTGCATAGTTCTTTTTGTTTTGAATGTTCGGGATTTTTGGAATGTGATAGATATGTCATTTAGTGACAGTTTTTGTGGGAAATTAGTTTGTTTAGTATTTTTTTAATTAACTTCTTTGTCTTCTTCATGATTTCTTTTTTGGCAATACTTGGCTGCATATGTGAGAACATGCTTACTATTTAAAGATTCCCCCCCTTTGACAAAACCAATCTAGTAATTCAGTCAATAAGTGCTTCAAAATTTCGCTGCTAAATGTTTCTGTTGTTTACTTGGCATTAAAAAATTTCGTGAGCACAAAAGTTGGTTTTTAAAGGTAACATGCAGTTCAGCCATTTTATTCAAAGTGATTATGATACTATTTTTTTTTTCTGATTAGTGCAGCCCAAGTGACTGGACGTACTTTGAAGCGGAGCTGAAGAAGCGTCTAGGAAGAAACTTCTTCATTTATGGTATCTCTTTGAGTAACTTTTCAGGTTTTAGATTCCATAGTGCAGCATAACTGTGACATCCTCTTCCTGACCATTGCATTGAATTGAGCCTTGTATGTGTATGTAGCATCAATGTTTGAGCATCTTGCATGCCTCCTCTTCTTTACCAATCTGACATTAACTGCAAATCAGCAAAGCTATTAGGGTCCACAATACACTAAAGCTTGTGGCAAACAACTATTCATTTCTATTGCCTTACGTAGCTGTAATTGCAGCACCAGGAAATATGCCTGCAAGCTTAGGTTAGGTTTCCTAATGAGAATCAGTTCAGCAGCAGAAATAAGAATTCTGATTTTATTTAACTGAAAATATGCTATTTTCCAGATAGACATCTTGCCTGATTTGTTTAGGAATATTTATTATTTTATCATGAAAACTGTCATTCTTTCATCAATGTTGTATTCTCTATAGCATTTTGACCTGTACTTTCTTGTTAGTGTGCTGAAAACTTCTCATTATTTTCATGTCTGCAGCGAGTTCATCTAATACTTACACTAAAACCTTTTCTGGTATTGATGGAGCTGGGAGACGATTGGCAGAGGAAGTGAGTGTTGATATTATATTATGTATAGCACTGACATATGTGTTCGATAATTTTCTGACTGATCTTTTTGATCCTTATTCTAAGTATGTGAGATCTCCTTCAGTAAGAACTGACAGAATTTTGGCTCAGCAGGTTATTGAAGTCGTACAGAGAGCGGAGAGTCTAAAGAAGATTTCCTTTTTAGCTCATTCCCTTGGTGGCTTGTTTGCAAGGCATGCTATTGCCATCCTTTATTCACCAAATAACCTAAGCAATCGTGAGCCAGATGATAGTTCAAAAGCAAGCTCCATTCGAAAGCATGATTTGATTGCTGGACTAGAACCAGTCAATTTTATTACCTTGGCCACACCACATCTTGGGGTTAGAGGAAGAAAGCAGGTATGTAGTATTAGATTTAATATACTTTCAAATAATTGCAGTCTGCCTGATTTTACATATGCTCTATCTTTCATAGCATCCAGGAAAACTATTGGAATTTACTTTCATAAGGTTTTATGATAATTGTTTCAGGATCATTTAGGGACCTTGAGCTATTTCTTGTGAATTTTACATTTCACCGACAAGAAAACATAATAATATAGTTAACAGATCATCTAAACTAATAATTTCTTGTCTACATGTCTGGAATCCCAGAATTCATATGCTATGGTTGACATGCGGTTAGGAGTGGGTGCAAGATTTCTTGACCTAAGATAATTACAAAGAGGATATAATTTTGCATACAAATAAACTATAATTCTATTGAAAGATTAAAAAATGAGGTAAATGGGCTACTTTGGAAGAGAGATGCACTTTTAAGTAAAACTAGGGAAGAATAAATTTGAATATGTATTAGCTCTTTGAACTGCCTTTCAATGCTCGTATTTCCTGAAGCCTGATTGCCTTTTGATTTCCCTTCAGCTGCCATTGCTCTTGGGAATTCCTATCTTGGAGAAACTTGCTCCTCCAATAGCCCCACTTCTGGTTGGTCGGACTGGAAGTCAGCTCTTCCTCACTGATGGTAAACCCAACAGACCACCTCTTCTTTTAAGGATGACGACAGATTGTGAAGATGGAAAGTTTATGTAAGTCAAAAGGTTGTCTTTAAACTGCAAAACCATTCTAGTTCTTACATTTGTCTATCTGGCAGATCTGCCTTAAGTGCATTCAAATGTCGCATGCTATATGCAAATGTATCTTATGACCGTATCCTCTGCAAAACAAATTTACTTGAAGCATGCTATTTATGGTTATTTTCTCGGAGAATGGAGATTCCTTAACATCATCTAGATATGGTTGGCTGGCGTACGTCCTCCATAAGGTGGGAGCATGAACGTCCTAAGGTGATTTGATGTTCTTGCCTTTTAGCTGCATTGCTGGTACTCTAACATCTGATTAATCATTTATTGGATGAATAAATTACTAAAGAATAATCATGCACATATGAGTATTGATCTATGTAATCTGTTGGATTCAAGCTTTTGAAACTTAATTATCGTTGGGACTACTTGCACAAGTGACATGCTTTGGAAAGTTTTGAACCCTGTCATATTAGTCCAATTCTCTGAAGGCATGCATTTCTGTATTCGTTACATGCATACTGTGCACATGCATGTTTGTGTGTGGTTTTTTGGAGGGGGGGAGCATAAAGTGAAGATTGAGTATAGTGAAAGTCCCTTCAGGGTTATTACAAGTGTGTGTGTGTGTGTTTTTGGGCTGTTATGTGAGGATATGCTAACCCCTCCATCTTGCCAAGGCCATGTAGCTGTCACGTTCTCTCATTTAAGTTTCATTGAACTCCTGTTCTTTCCTGGAATCATGCTATATTAATTCTTTTGTTATGGACTGCAGTGGCCATTTAACATTTTTATGCATATTCTATATGTTGTTATCTTTTAATCATCCCCATTATGATGTTTCCTTTCAGCCCCCTCAAGGATCTTTGGATGGTTACAAGCATGTTGTGGATGTGGATTATTGCCCTCCAGTATATTCTGAGGGTTCGCATTTTCCTCCCGAAGCAGCCAAAGCAAAGGAAGTTGCCCAGACTGCACCGAGCATTCATAACACTGCTGAATATCATGAGATTGTGGAAGGTAGATAGGACTGGTTGGGCTGATTAATTGTCGAGAAAACTCTCTCTCTCTCTCTCTTTATATATATATATCCAACAAGGGAGAGCATTTAAGTTTCAGTTTGTCAACAGAGGAAATGATACGTGGCTTACAGCGTTTGGGATGGAAGAAAGTTGATGTCAGTTTCCACTCGGCAGTGTGGCCCTTCTTTGCACACAACAACATACATGTAATGTTCCTTCCTGCTAGGCTCGTTGACATTTCAGTTCAAATATTTTTTTTTTATTCAGTTTTTTATCTGTTTATCAGTCATCTTCTTCTTTGCGGGTTCTAGTGAATGTATTCCTTGTGTTTCATATACAGGTGAAAAATGAATGGCTTCACAATGCTGGCGCTGGAGTGGTTGCACATGTTGCAGACAGCCTAAAGCAGCAAGAATCGTCTTCATTTCTTGCTGCCAGCTTGTAGCCATGGTAATTCCCGTGTACCTTCAAGAGGCTGAAAACTGTTATAAAATAAATTTACGTTAGATCAACCTTCTTATTGTCTTTTCTTTTGTTTTCTTTTTCTTATTTTTTTTGGGGGTAGGCTGGACGGGGTACTAAGTATTGGGAATAGTAATTTAACTTTTCTTTTCTAATTTATTCTCAATTTTATTTTAGAATCAATTTGTGAATGTAAATTTCCTGTCACATAGATCACATTTATTTTTGTTGCGTTCTCGGATCCTTACTCTGATAGGGACGAAGATCCGACAGCAACACCAAACAGTAAGTACGCCGAAGGAAAAAGGAGAGAGTATGATACGCGGAGTTTTTACGTAGAAAACCTTCTCTTAAATGAGAAGGAAAAACCACGGGACTTTTATCCGAGAACTTACTTCACTATTGTGCTTAGTTACAAGAGAGGACTAAATTACAGGGGAATAACAGATAGCTCTCAAGCCTTTTCTCTTTCCTCTTTCTCTCTCTATATAAACATTCACGTTATACCAAATAAATTCCTTTTTCCTTATTTCCTGTCTTGCATTTCATTGAATGTTTGCATGCCACCTCATTAATTCACAAGGCTTAGGCTGCCCCTAAGTTAAGTGAAAGTAACATTTTCACTTGCTTTAAAATTTTGCCATATCCGAACGGTCCAAGTGGTCAAACTTAAAACTTGGCTATGTCCAAGTGGCCCAGGAGGTCGTACTTAAAGCTCGGCTATATTCAAGCGGCTTAAGAGGTCAAACTTAAAATTTGACCTCGATGCCAAGCAACTGTAGAAGTTGGACTTAAAATTTAGGGAGTTTAAAACAGCAAGCATACAACAATCCTAGAGATAGCATCTTCAACCTAAGACGAGCGAAAGGTTTAGACATTAAGCTAATGAAAGACCAAGTTTCTTTAATAGCATGTCATAAAAGAACCACACACATAAAACAACCTAGAAGAAGAATTGCAAAAGAAAAGTAAATTTCATTCACACTTTGAGTTTACAGTGTGCACAATGTGTATGTAAAAAGAAAAAACTCTACGACTCGACAAATTTACAGTCAGCCCTTTGAAAGTCCTGGCTGAGATGAAGTTCCCTGCTGCTGTCCTCGTGGTCCAGAAGGCCCTACTTGCTCTAGAGATCCCGGCTGCTTAAAAGGTCGAGGTCCACTTGATGGCCTAGGTCGAGAAGGGCTGGGAAGCGCTCTTCCTGGGAGACCATATAAGTCCTCCGAGCATGTGGCACTGACATTTTGGTGATCAAACACAGCCGTAGCAAACTGTGGATGTATCAGCCTCATCACCCGGCGGCACAGGTTGATGCCATCCTAGTACTTGCCTTCCAGCGCTGGAGCAATGTCAACGACTCTCACCGAAGTCCTTAACACTTCCTCCAGCTGGAGGTTCCTGTCCTGCAGCAACCCATACTGAACTTGTAGAAGCCTCAATGAATCTTCAAGGGAAGCAATCTTGCCCTCGGCCTCAAAAGTTTTGCTCTTGGTCGCAGCTAACTCAAGTTTGAAGCACTTGCGGGCTTCTCCAGCGGCCTTGAGGGACTCCAGCTCGGTGCAAGTCTGGGCGACACTACCAATGAGCTGTCCAAGGTTCTAGGCCAGCTCTTAAAACTGTAAAGAAAAAATAAAGCTGCTAAAGTATAAGTGCAAGGAACTAAAAAGTTAAGGATAGAAAGATGCCTAAGAGACGAGAGAGCCGTTGGTTGAGCTCTCCTCTCCGGGGGTCTTGAACTCCTGTGACTTAGTAGTAGGCACCACAGGAACCTCAATCCTAGTCTCGGACGTAGGGGCAACTCCATGAAGACCAAAGATTGGGGGCTCAATAGCTCTAGCCTGCTCCGCAGCCCCAGTCTTGACTTCAACAACGCGTAGAGGCCCAGCAATGTAATCATCATGGGGCTGTAAATTTGTATTTCAACGCATGGGGGCTCTACAATCGTGGCAGTCTCCTCGACCTCAGTAGTCTCAGAGTGTATCGTCGCAATCATTACCACTGCTTCATCGACCAGAGTCACCTCAGCCTCCCCCGCAGCTTGCTCCTCAATGATGTCATCGGATGGATTGTCCATCCAATCTGAGACCTCACTAGTAAAAACAGAGGATATATCAGGAACGAGTTCGCTAAGAGGAGGAGGAGCCACTAGTGACTCCATGTGCTAGACTGTGGCCTCAAAAGGTTGCCCTGCAGGCCCTGCAACCGCTAATGGCCCAACGTCCCCAGCTCCTCAAACTGGTGCCTTTTTCCTGAACAGGTGCTCAATGACGGTCTCGTCATCATCGGAGGAGGAAGGAAACTCAACGATCGCCGTCGGACCCTCCAAAGTCTCAGTCTGACGACTCTTGGTTGTCTGCTCGGGTACTTTCTCGATCCGCAAAGCCTGCCATTTTTTCTTTAGCTTCTTCTTCTTGCTAGGAGCACTAATGGCGCCAGAGTCCTCGGGCTGGCTCTCCCACTTGGCTTGCACAAAGAACTCGGGCCTTAGCCACTTGTTATTTTTGTTCTCATTAAAAGAACCAATATTAGCCAGCAACAGGTCTGTGAAGTCCTTCACAGTGGCCCTCTCCTCAGTCGTGACGTCCTCACGAAGCCTAGACTTTACGTTCCCCCACTAATTGGGGATGTCCCAGACCTGAGGAATGCTCAGGAAGAAAAATTTATCCTTCCACATGTTGGTAGAATCGAGATTCTCACCGCTCATCACCAAAAACTTAGGGCGTGGGGTCGCAACAATCCAGTCTTGACTGTGCGAAAACCTCAAAATAACGTTCACCGCCCTCGAATCAAGGAGCTTCTCATGGCAACGTCCAAAGACACAAAGAGAAACCAGATACCTAATGGCGTTAGGCTGAAGTCTGGCCACAGGGACTCGAAAGTCCCTCGTTATCCCGTAGAGCTCCAATGGTATGGGATATCGAAGACGACATTTAATGTGGACTTCGTAGACAGTAGTGAAACCATTAGGAGGGTTGCAAGCCTAATCGTGGGTATCGAGGATCACCATGCCCATCGAGCTTGGAATCTTATACCGTGCTCTGATGACTTCGAGGTCAGTCAAGATCAATGAAGAGGCAAGATCTTTTACTCCTGGTGCCATCGAAGGATTAGAAATAGCAAAGAAAGCGAGGGAGACGAAGGAAGGAAATCTCCAGAGAATGTAGAAGTCGCAGAGAAAGTTTGAGATTTAGAAAATTTTTTTAGAGCACAAATGAAAATGGCAAAGGAAAAGAGGATTTAAACGGCTAGAATTCAAAAGACACGCTCATTAATTGCCTGGCCACGCGTCAGCTCCCCATGGAACATAGGCAATGATGACGCTTCCCTTCCAAGGCGGTGAAGTGATGCGCATTTAATGTGCAGGGTTAGTGCGTTTTAAATGCGCCAATTGGCGGCACATGCTAACTCCTCGAACCCAGAGAAAGAGTTCATGGACGATGATTTGTCAAGCTGTTTAATTGCATGTACGCGGACACTTGAAAAGTTTGCGCTTGAGAAAGGCTATGTCTAATCGTGGACAAGGCAACTATTGTTGATGATGCCTGAGGACATTGATGGACTCAAACACATTTGCCAACAGCAACTAGTTGATGGAACACACCACCATCTTAGACTCGAAGAAAATCCTCAGACATTAGTATCAGACGAATTATCTCAAGAAGTCCTCGGGCTTTTTTCTTCAAATCAGTGGTCTCAGAAAAGCATCTCCGGAGTTTCTACTCTCAGCAACGTCTTCGGATATTTACCAGAGAAGGACGCGTCCACCATCAGGCTACAGCTAGATGACGGATGCGGAGCAAAGATGCGGACGAGCTTCTGAAGGAGAGTGTGTTCGCATGACGCTTGAGACATTTTCGCGGACGGTGAACATACCAAAGGTTGAGATCCTCGAACTTCTTGACATGGGGGCTAGTCATGGGTTGTGGATATCCAAGGCCCAAGATTAAAACCCGTTTCCATAAAATGGGTCTACGTCCCTAAATGGTCCAAAAAAGCCCACGCGGCCCAAAAGGCTAGTGTGGCTAAGATGGCCCAAGAGGCCCAAAGGCCCGATGACGTGTCTTATAAGAGACGTTCAGGAGGAACGATGACGCCAACTCAGAGATGATGCCTTTAAAAACATGTGTGTCCTGCAACACGAAACCTGTACAGAGAATGACGGCTTCCGGCGCACGCGTGATGCAATGTCTCACGGAGTCAATCCATGTGCATGCAATCTTCCTGACATGACAAAGTGGATTTGTAGAGTTGGTAGTAGAGCTTTCTGTATACACCAACCTCCACATGGCAGCTCCATGCACAGGACTTCAATTACTATATAAGCATTTACTTTATACTAAATAAAGGATCTCAATATTTACGCTTGTGTAGTTAATATAGAGAGAGAAAGATGAAAGAGAATGCTTGAAAGCTGTCGCTTATTCTCATGTAATCTAGTTATCTTTTGTAACTAAGCACAATTGTGAAGCAAGTATTCAGACAAAAGTTTCGTTAATTTTCCTTCTCATTTAAGAAAATATTTTCTACGTAAAAACGCCGCATGTCACTCTTTCTTTTTTCCTTCCATGTACTTACTGTTTGATGTTGCTGTCGGATCCTCGTTCTTATCAGAGTAAGAATCTGAGGACGCAACAATTTTTTATTAAAAATGAACAACATTTCAACGCATATGGTAGTAAGCATGTAATGCCAGAAGTCCCAAGTTCACAAAATCAAAGGTACTTTTTTTATTTGACGCTGTGATGTATCTGGTGACACCTAAATATGTATATTAATTTTTTCATGAAATGAAATTGGTACTAAAAGTTAAAATACTTTCCCCATAACACTCCCTTTATGTGCGAAAAATGTCTATGGGATGGAAAATATTTTCCAAGAATAATGGATATTATTTTCGAAGGAAAGGTAATATAAAGTTTGGGGTTTAACTCGTAGGATTTCGGCTGAGTTATGGTTTGAGCAGTGGTTTGTGGTTAGGGTTTAGAAGGAATCTTGCGGTAATTATTGATTATTTTGAGA
>JAODPA010150423.1:0-15019 GCA_025585075.1 Nepenthes mirabilis
ATTCTATATAAAACTATAAAAAAAAAAAAAATTCTTCGCACAATCTTATTGCCTATCAAGAGATCCACAACCTTCTAACATTGAAACGAAACCAGCACTCAACCAGTTTTTCCCAATAACATCAAAAAAGTACTAAACGATGGGGTGTGGAGTCATATTAGAGGTACATTGCAAGAATACTAACATAAGCAATGGATAATGATATCACAAACAACAAAAAAATCCATGATAGTTCTCAATAAAAGTATCAGTAAATGGATAAAAATAACGTAAAATACCGAGATAAAAAATTAAGAAATCCAATATAAATTTACAGTGAATAAAGGAAAGAAACCTAATGCACAAAGGTAGGAAACTTGTAAGGATCAGGTTTTTTTAGAATTTAATCACTCAGCCTTAATAAAAAAAATTAGCCTAGATAGCATGTTGACTGGATTGAATTGTTGACTGACCTTAACGGCAATGGTCGAAAAAGTTATTATAAAGACCAGACTAGTAAGATGGCCGAACAAGAATTGTTAACCTGCCGGACTAAATTCTTAACCTACCAAATGAGTTGACCAGATTTGACATACAGTTGACTGCTTTTAATGACAAAATTTTCAAAGAGGATTTTGGAAAACGATTGAGTGAATTTTCACAGAGGAAATTCAGAGTGGTTTTCCGGAAAAGATTTTTCGGAGATGATTGAGTGAATTTCCGGAAAGAAAATTCAGAGTAGTTTTCTGGAGAGGATTTTTAGGGAAGATAGACAACAAGAATAAAACGTTATCCGAATAAGAGACTTGACCTAACTAAAATAATTGCCCAGCTTTAATGGCAAACAACTGAAGAAGTAGATGGCCGGCTAAATTAGATACGCTGTCCGAAATAAACAAGACAACCAGATTTATTATCGTTGATCGGAACTTGGAGAAAAGACCGAAATGCCCAAGAAACCGCAGACTATAAATAAATAGTAACAACCGAGTAATTATGATAAAGACCAAGGAACTTAGAAAGATAATAACTGAATTGGTTTATCTGCCGATTTGATTAAAGTCCGATCGGTCAAGTCAGAGTTGGTTAACTACTACCACTTACTCCGTTGACTTTCTAGAATGAGAAACGGGAAAAGAAAAGAAATACCAAATAGGTGACTTACTCCCACCTACTCCACCAACCCTCTAGTCTATAAATGCTGAACTTTGGGAGCTAGGAAAAAGGTTGGGCCAACTGTGAGAGAACCATGAAAAAGAAGAAGAAGGGAAAGAGCTTTCAGCCAGATCAAAGTAAGGGAAGAATTTTAGGCAGGTGTACCCCATGTTTGTTCTTGACTATTTCTCGTCTGAAAATCTGATGTTATTCTTCGTTATGTTTCTACGCGATGCATATGATGGTACTTGCCTTTCACGTTTTATGAAAGAATTTCATGATCAGCACAAGTGTTATGTTTTACATGTGAGGATCTGTTCCACGATTCATGCTTGAAAATTGTGCATAGAAAAGTTATCTTCCATGTTTAATTACTGTTAACGAATCAGTTTGTATATTTAAGATTTCACCCGATTACATATTGTTCGCCGCTTGTAATAGTAAGATTGCATGTTTTTAAGAACTTCGGTCTTCTAAAAGCTCATAACTAATTAAATTGGATTTTGATGGCCGAGGAGTTACACGTTTAAAAGATAGCCAGTTCTGATGATCGAGTAGTTGTAGGCCTAAAATATAGCCAATTTGATATGGTAGTCGAGTAGCTGTAAGCTTAAAATGTAGTCAATTCTGATGGTCAAGTACTTGCAAACTTTAAATGTAGCAAATGTTTTGAACGGAAAGTTGATTTTGAATTTGCAACTCGTTTTGGAAACTAGTTCTCCTGAAAATGCCTTTGTCCCAAGTTTTATGCTTCCATATGTAAAATGTTGTCATTCAATTTCTTTAAATCTTGTTCAAAGTTATATTTATGCATGTTTTATGCATTGGTACCTTACTGAGTTGTTACTCACTCCTTACTGTTTTCTTATCCTCAGATGACCAAGGACTTATGCTGAATGAGAAAGAGTAAATTCGAACAGTCTAGTTAGGCAAGAAGGCCGATCGAGATTTTTGTAGCACTGCTTGACTGACCTTGATGTATTTTTTTGGGGTATTTTAAAAACTTTTGTATAATGATTTTGCTATGTAAATAAAAAGGATATTTAGACACTTCCGTTGAATTTTATAGTTAAGAATTTTGATTGCTAGTAGCATCTCATCCGTTTTTGGCCGACCGACCCAAATTCTTGGCCAGTCAAGATGCAACCGACCTAGTTATGACCAACCTACTTTTTGGCCGACTTAATGTCCGGCCGAGGATAGAGTCCTGTTTGCGACTCATAAATTGGAGTGAGAGGCTCATCACTAGTGGGAAATGCAAAAAATAGTATTTGAAGTACCGGAGAATAAAAATACTTGGGCCATGTTTAAGGCGGCTTTTATGAAAAAATATTTTTCTAACAGTATCCATGGGCAAAAAGAAGATCAGTTTTTATGGTTAAGATAAGGCAATCATACTGTGGCCGAGTACGACGCCAAGTTCATGGAGTTATCCCGTTATACTCCGTGGTTGAGGAAGAGAATAAGAAGGCGAGAAGATTCTCTTAGGGCTTGAGAGACGATATTAGGAAACATCTATCGACGTTGAGACTGTCGACTTATAGGGAGGTATTGGACAAAGCCATTATCTATGAGAAGGAATTTGAAAAAATAAATTTTCAAAAAAATGATGTCTAACTAGAGTGGCTTAGGAGCTAGCACCAGTGTGGGACCAGAGAGGCCCCCGAAGAAGGCAAAGCAGCCAGAGTTAGAGAAGGAGTCCGGCCAAGTAGCACGAACTTCTAGGGCATTAACTAACCCGTATCCTCTTGGTGAAAAGCTACATGAGGGTAAGCCTTGTTCTAAGGTGTTGGGACTTTGTTACAATTGTAGACAGTCGAGACATATGATGAGAAACTGCCCTCAATTAAAGCGAGCCCCAGTGCCCAAACCAACAATTCCGGCCACGGCATTTGCAGTCTCTGCAAGGGAGGCCGACGTCTCAACAAAGGTGGTGGAACGTAAGATTCTCGAATCTTGATATTTCAAAGTATGTGTTATTTTAAAATTTCGAATCTATATTCTATTTGTATTACCTGAGTTCATTTATTTGTGGATCGTGGATTTTATACTAGTTGCCTCGAGGCCTATGATATTTTTCTTGGGTCTGTAAATAAGATTGGCTAGGCTAAATCAATTTGATTTGAGATACCAAACTTTGATCTAATTTTGAGCATGAGTATGATTAAGAAAAAATGTTATGCTGGATAGGTATTTCTTCAATAGCTTGAATATGGTATTATTGGGTATCGAGCGATGGCACAATTGGGCAATACTGATCTTTCCTAAGATTGATTGGAGTCCATCGTGGGCGGTTGCCCTTTTTATTAAGTAGGGGAAACGTCCATGATCAAGATTACTCCAACCGTGGTTGGAATGAGCCATTGAGATTGTTACTTTGAGGATTTATGGGTTTTGCCTTAGAAATATTAACATCCTTGGGATTTCTCTGGTCTCTAGTAACTGTGTAACACAAGTATCTGATATGAACCAATGGATGAGACTTGCAAGTTGATTTTAGCGTACAAGTTAATAATAAATCAGAGTAGCGCAGCGGAAGCATATGGGCCCATGGCGAAATTTTATGATTGAAGATCCAAGTGAACCATAAATTTTACGATTCGTCGAATTTTGATGACGAAATTCCTATAAGTAGAGAAGAATTGTAGGGATCGGATTATTTTTAGGATTTAGTCTTTCAACCTTAATGAAAAAATTAGCCTAGATAGCATGTTGACCGAATTGACTTATTGACCGGTATCAACGGAAATGGCCGAGGAAGTTATTATAATAATGACCAGATTAGTAAAATAACCAGACAAAAATTGTTGACCAGCCAAACGAAATTGTTAACCTGCCAAATAAGCTGACCAGATTTGGCGTATGCTTGACACGTTTTAATGACAAAATTTTCGGAGAAGATTTCCAAAACGATTGAATGAATTTCCGAAGAGGAAATTCAAAGTGGTTTTCCGGAGAGGATTTTTCGAAGACGATTGAGTCAATTTTCGAAGAGCAAATTCAAAGTGGTTTTCCGAAGAGGATTTTCCAGAGACGATTGAGTGAATTTCTAGAGAGGAAAATTCAGAGTGATTTTTCGAAGAGGATTTTCAAAGAATATAGACGACAAGAATAAAACGTTATCCGGATAAGAGAATTGACCTAACAAAAATTATTGACCAGCTTTAATGACAAACAACCAGAGAAGTAGATAGCCGGTTACAATAGCCGGCTGGATTAGATAAGTTGTTCGGAATAAAGGAGATAACTGAATTTATAGTCGTTGATCGAAACTTGGAGAAAAGACCGAAATGCCCAAGAAACCACAGATTATAAATAACCAGTAACAACCAAGGAATTATCATAAAGACCGGGGAACTTAGAAAGATAGTAACCAAGCTGGTTTGTTTGCCGGTTTGATCAAAAACCGATCGGCTAAGTCAGAGTAGGTTACCTACTCCCACCTACTCCATTGACCTTCTAAAAGGAGAAACAGAAAAAGAAAAGAAATACCAAATATGTGACTTACCCCCACCTACTCCCACTAACCCTCTAGTCTATAAATGCTGAACTTTGAGAGTTAGGAAAAGGGACGGGCCAGCTGTGAGAGAAGCACAAAAGAGAAGAAGGGGAAGTGTTTCCGGCCAGATCTAAGGGAAGAATTTTAGGCAAGTGTACCCCGTGTTTGTCCTTGACTGTTTCTCGTCTGAAAATCTGATGTTATTCTTCATTATGTTTCTATGCGATGCATATGATGGTACTTACTTTTTACGTTTTATGAAGGAATTTCATGATCAGCGCAAGTGTTATACTTTACATGTGATTATCTGTTCCACGGTTCATACTTGAAAATTGTGCATAGAAAAGTTATCTTGCACGTTTAATTATCGTTAACGATTTAGCTTTGTATCTTTAAGATCTCACTCGAATGCAAGTGGTTCGCAGCTTGTAAAAGTAAGATTGCATGTTTTTAAGAACTTTGATCTTCTGAAAGCTCATAATTGATGAAATTGGATTTTGATGGTCGAGTAGCTACAAGCCTAAAATATAACTAGTTCTGATGGTCGAGTAATTGCAGACCTAAAATGTAGCCAATTTGATATAGTGGTCGAATAGGTGCAGGCCTAAAATGTAGTCAGTTTTCATGGTTGAGTAGCTACGGCCTTAAAAATGTAGCCAATTTGTTATAGTGGCCGAATAGCTGTAGGCCTAACACGTAGCCAATTCCGATGGACGATTAGATGCAGACCTTTAATGTAGCCAATGTTTTGAATAGAAAGTTGATTTTGAATTTGGAACTCGTTTTGGAAACCAGTTCTTACGAAAATGCCTATGTCCCATGTTTTATGCTTCCGTATGTAAAATTCTGTTATACTATTTCTTTAAATCTCGTTCAAAATTATATCTATATTTGTTTTTTTACATTGGTACCTTACTTAGCTGTCACTCAATCCTTACCGTTTTCTTACCCTCAGATGACCAAGAACTTATGCTAGACGAAAAAGAGTGAAGTCGGACGGTCTAGCTAGGCAGAAAGGCCGATCGTGATTTTTGTAGCAATGCTTGACCGACCTTGATATATTTTCTTGGATATTCTGAAAAATTTTGTATAATGATTTTGCTATATAAATAAAAAGGATATTTAGACGTTTCTGTTGAATTTTATGATTAAAAATTTTAATTCCTAGAGGCATCTAGTACATTTTTGGCTAGCCGACCGACCCAAAATCTTGGCCGGTCAAAATGTGAGGAACCTAATTATGACCGACCTACTTTTTGGCTGACTTAATGACCGACCGATTGCGATCCCGTGCGTGTGAATGAAATTTTAAATCCACCCATTCATATGTCTTTTGTACAAAGTTTATTGTTCAGATTAGATGTATGATTATTGACGGAGGTTATTGGTGGATTATAACGCGTTCCGTCACAAAACCTCCCTATGATAATGATACCTAATGCACAACTAATATCTATAACCCGTCCGGCACTCTACAAATCCAAGAAATTAGGATAGTCTTTAAAACAATATTAAAGACTAAGACATTACTTTCTTACACTTTTGTATAACTTGAATAATAAAATCATTGAGCGATACGGTGACACCAGTATGTGTGATATAAGTTAGTGTTACTATAATTGATAATACACTAAAGCAGGGACACACATCATTGTTCTTGTTATCAATAAAATATCATTTATCATAAAATACTGACCACTTAAAATACAAATTTTCATCTGGAAGTACAAAGAAATCAACCATCCATCTAAATAAGAAAGGTAGAGGAATCTACCTTTCCAAAAGAACTTCTAATAATTTGCCGCCAATGATAAACAAATATGAATATTATGTATTTATATCATGTATATGTAATCCTAATAGACCTTCTATTGTGTTCTTAAACGTTTTATATTCAAACTACAAAATAAGTAGTAGAAGTTCCTTCAGAATGCAAGATGTTGTATAAAAGCAACAGGTAATCCTACTACCCATTAGCCAAATTTAAATATGAAACCCAAGAGAGGTTTATCCTCTTAAAAAATGATAGACAAGGTATTCACCATATTTACGTGGTGTTAGAATGTATAGTTAATTAAAAACCAAAAACATGTGAAAAAACTAAACAAAGTAAGAAAATTATTAGAGCCTAAGAGCAAAATCATGTATAATATACATAAGTTAGGCAAGGGAAAAGAGAACACAGATAAAATTCATCATATTAAACCATCAAAAATAAGATGAAACTAATAAAACTATAGACAACAAGGATAGCCAGCAAGGGGGAAAGATAGAAAGAAAATCAATACAATATTGGTCATTTCATGGTTATACAACAATCAGATCAATGTAAGAGTAAGAAAATTACTGAGGTCCAACCTACTTCTCATACACTAACATAACCCTTGTTTGATTTGTAGCAACCAATGTACTGTTCTTTTTATCAATAGCTTTAAATAAAAACAATGATAAATAGCACCAATCAAATAGACAAAGTTTGATTGCCTTCCATGATCTAATATGCAGTATTAACATATTGATTTCAATACTTAGACCAAGTAGTGCCAACAACAAGGCTACTCTAGTCCTGCAACTAGGATAAAATCCTCCATACCAGAATCCTCATACACAGATATTATAAGATATTAGAAAGTATTTTCAAAATTTATAATAAGTACTGAATACTTTGTGTATCAAAAATAATTGAAATGACAAAAACATATACAAAATATGATCATAGAAAAGTAGATCACTACCCTCACATCACTGAAATATATAAGGAATGCATACCTTTCTATTAAGGAGCCCAAGACTTATAATCAAGCATTTTAGCTATAAATTCTTCCTCAAGATTTGGAAAACTCTTTACCCTAAACTAAAAAAAACTGTGGTGCTATTTCAAATTTATGCTCTATGGGATATGATAATGATAACTGGTGTTAGTCTGCATAAGAAAAATAGCAAAATACAAAATGGAATCAAAAAGTATAATGCACAAAAAATTATGAATTAGAGTAGAAAATAAATCCTCATATGACAATGTAACCTTATTGGTTAGAGCTTTAGAGTCAACCAAAAAATAGCAGAGACAAATTATGTTAGTAATAAACACAATATAATAGCAAGGTTGAGAATATTGATATTAATAGCTACTATATCAGTCTTAAATATATCAAATAATAAGTATCAATATTAGATATATCGACAATAAAGACATTTCTTAAAATTGCATATCTATTGGCAAATCTCACTTGTATACGGTGAAATATCGCTATTTTGATAAAATATCAAGAAATATCAATATTAATCAATATTTCATTCCATGATATATAGTTTATGTTATCATCAAACATAATCCAATACAATGGATGAACAACGTCAATGCCTTCGTATGAAAAATAGCCAAGCCTCGTACTTCTGAATTTTAACCATCAAACCTTGCCTTCAAGGTTAGCTAAGCCTTAGTATAAAATAAATGACCCCATTATATAACTTAAAAGTGAGGTTTCTTCAACATTCCAATGTTATAAGCATTATCCCTAAATACATCACGCACATCGTAATTTTTTAACTCAAAAAGAAGGAATAAAAGACTTTATTGCATAGAAAAGTACAGAAGCAAGAAGTGGAAGACCAGCACTCTTGCAATTTATATGAGAAATATAGTTTGAGTTTTTTATGTAGTGTCGTCCCCATGGTCTTATGTTAGTAAATATTCTTCATTTCTAAAACTTATAGAAGAAAAAAAGGGCAACATGTTCCCTTAAATAAATCAAAAACAATAAATGGGGTCCACATTAAAACAATTAATAACCAATTAAACAACTAACTGAAAATAAGAAAATGCCCTGCCATCATTCCTAATTTTGGAAGTTGAAGGATAGAGGTAGGATGTTGCATCAATCAAACTTGGTCCTGTTTTTCAAACCGAGGTTGTGCAGCAAATAAGATGCTAAATATCAACCAAGCAAATAAAATCTTAACCACCCGCTTATATCTTAAACCTTTAAACCTTCTTATGCTTCCCCTTTTTCATAGACTACATCAGAGTACTACCATAAGGGATTCAAACAAATTAAAGCACAATGGCACTAATTAGCAAATTCAAACAATTTACAAAAGCTAGGGCTTGGGTACGATTAAGCATCTTCTTGCTATCAATCACATAATAGGTAGTTTGATATTTTAGCTCTGTAATGATAGTTGGTTTGATTTCATAATCTCACTAAAAATGACTTTTTACCTAGACATACAATCTTTTTCCTTGGTTATAGCCTCTTCATTTCAATAATTGCCGCACTATCTCCATTCTTGAAGGTGTAACTTATAATATCATAAATTTACCAAAAAAAATCACATATCACAGGCAGAAGAATATCATACATTAAAGATGGAGAAAAGGTGAAAAATAAGTATTTCAACAACAACACCAACCTTGAGTACAAGCTTTTCTCACTACTTGCTATAATTGTTTGTAAATTCCAAGATAAAATAAGAATAAAAATTTGAAAAAAACAACATTACTAAACTAAAGCAAGCTTTTTCAGCTTTTTGGTCATGTCGTCATTCAGACATTGTTCATTGGGTATAGACATTATTTCAAAGATTTTTTAATGTTGATTTTAACAATTGAAAATTGAGTTGCATTTGTTTCCATGCAAACAAACGAATACAGTACTACATTAGTATAAATAATACAATATATTATTTAACAAAGAAGCAAACCTTATCAACAGCATTTCACTCCCATGTACATCCCTTTTAACAATTTAACTTCCCTGTAAACTAACTTTGAAATCATATGCTCTGACTCGTTCAATGAAATCACTTGTAATCAACAAATTTTTAAAGCTGTATTTATCTACTATCAAGAAATAAGTCTGAAATTGTGTATTTTATAGTATAGCAATTGTTAGGTGGTCTTGGACCAATGACATACTTGGCAGAATATTTACTAGAATAGCTACAAAATAAAATAAAAAGGGGAATAAAAGCAAGGATATGAAAAGGCTAAAAATAAACAAATCTAACAGTGTTCTAAAGAACAAAATCATAGCAAGTGCTAGAAGTAATCATAATAAGAATAGCAATCCCAGAAAGGATGAATTACCTGCAAGCTATTCAAGCCAGACAAAAGTTTTGTTCTTCAAATAGGCTGGTTAAACACGGATGAAGAAATTTTTCATAAAAAATGTCAACAAAATTTGGATATAATTGTCAAATAAATAGAATAAACCACCAAGTCTTTCTTTAGGTGAGATCATAATACCTCAACATTTCAAGCAATACCAAACATCATCACAAGCTACATCCTTTTAGACCCTAACCTATTTTAATTTGACACGCCACGGTCCAAAAGAAAAATACATATAAGAAATAAATATTTTTTATCCAGAGACAAAAGAAAAATACTTGTACATTTTTATTCAAAGGTTGATCATCGAATTAGGATACTATATGAGTTCATCTTCGACAAACTTAACACAACTTTCCAGTCATAATGGAATTCACAAAGCAAGATTTGAAAAGCCAATGCTTGTATTTTAGCAAGATGTAGTTTCTAATAACCATTCCTCTGTAAAGCAAATATGTGCAAAATTTCATTTTAAAAATTGTAGAAATGTAAGACCCACCACCATTCAATACTAAAATTGTGGCAAAATAAAAAATCAATCAACGCAAAAGATAAGTAGTCATAGTTACATAAGAAGAGGCAATAAAGAATTCTCTTAACTTAAAAAAGTAAAATTGAACCTCACAAAAATATTTCTTTCTCCAATTAGTGCTATGTACCCACAGACAAATTTCTTTGAAGTTGAGAAAGATATTTCTACATTTGTGTTAGCCAATACTATCCAATTAAAATTCCTCAACAATATAGACTAAATTTGCCATCATTGTTGCTAAGGTTTAAAATCGTATTCATCATTATCAATCATCTTGTTTAACTACCTTAAATTCTGAAGGTTGAGGCGCATTTTCTTGTAATGTGGACAAACTTGGATCATAAAAGTTCTGCAACCAAAAATAAAAAAAAAACCAACACTCATTCGTAGTGAAGCTTTAAAATTGTATTCATCATTATCATCCATCTAGTTTAACTGCCTTGAATTCTAGTGGCTAAGGCATACCTTCATTATGATGTGGGCAAACTTAAAGCTTAAAACATCTGCAACAAAAAAATAGAAGAATTAGGCCTTGTCAATAGAAAACGCTATAAATTGTATCTCTCAGGTGGAATGACCCTCCAAAATACATGAAAATAAGCAAAAAAAAAAAAAAAAAAAAAAAAAAAAGCAATGTTGCACAATTGTGTCTCTCAGTTTTCTCAAAACTGGAAAAAAGTTATTTCTAACCTAATTACCGATTTGCCAATGAGGAGTAGAAATTGGAGGATGTGTTGGCAGCACCTGGCCCTATTTTGGGAGTAAAATACAAATCTTTGATGTTTCAAACAACAACATAGGGTTGAAAAAGTAATTATTCAGATTATGGCCATGCATCAGCACAAACAAAAACTTGCATCAGTACAAATTAAATTTTTAAAATTTGATGTTTCAAACAGTATCAAGGGATTGGAAAGACAACTATTCGGTTATGGCCATTCATTAGCACAAATGTAATTAGTATCTAAGGAATGAAAAATTAACAAATCAATATCTCCCCCTACTTCCAAAGCCCAGCTCTGTAATACCCTACCTTTCCCAAAATAGGAGGAATGGTGAGCTATTCGAATATGCATCCCTATTATCATTCACAAAATCCAATCAGCAATTGATGACAAAAGGACAAATATGACAAACATAAAACTCACTGACTAGGGTAAGCATATTTGTCTAACTTTTAATAGTAAGTAATTTTAAGCATTTTATATGGTAGTTGAGATTTTTTTTTTCCTTCCAATAAAATTCGTTTTCTAGGTTTTGTTAAGGAGAACTCATTCATTATGGTACAAGGTGAATCCAAGGGCATGAATTTATCTTTAAAAGTTTAACAATGAAGATTACAACAAGTCCTTAATTGTATAAGATTAATCTTGACCCTTCATTTTTTAAACATCAAATCAGCACCACTACGTTCACCTAGGTGCCAAATAGATGAGTTTATCTTAACAAGACCCTTGATTTTTAACCAAACCAATAATTTTCCTGTTATTTCAAGAGATAATTATCTAATATTTTTAATTTTATGATAATTCCAACACTAATTTCTTTGTAAAATTTGTTCAAATATTTGTTAATTTAGAATATTCTCACCCTACTGATAATGCACTAGCTATAGATTTTAGTCAATCATTAATTATCTAATCAAATTTACAAGGGCAAAGGCAAGGTTGAGGTATGATAAAAAGTTAACATTAAAATATACATATATCTACGTCATTAGAATAATTAAAACTAGATAATTATTAAGATGAAAGATTATGAGTTTGTATTCTCAAATAAAAGCTAAATGAAACCACAACAACTCAAAATATGATCAATTTTTTATAAGACAGAATATCTAACACCATATTTCAACGGTTTTGCTACATACCTGCACGAAAAGGGATAATATTAATTAATGCTAGTGTGGTGGTCAATCACTTGAGCTGAAATGCACAATTAGGCTCGGAGTACCAAATTTTAGCAAGTTTAAAGGACAAGAAAAGCAAAATATGCAAGCAAGTGCAAGAAGTCTCCCACAATACTGAATCCACATAAAGTAGTACCTTACCGCATTTCAAGTTCAATGACATAAGGCTTCTGGGAATCGATATTCCGTCAATTATTCATGTGTGAGAATAAGATCTTAAAGAAAAATTTTCACAAAACCAACAAAAGAATATGCATAACAACCCATCATCAAATATGGGAAAGAAAACTTAAGAATTTTTATATCAAGGGGCTAGGTTTTTAATAAAACTCACAATACTTCCTCAATCACATTGGCCCTTGCTATATTCTCCACAATTTCTAAACAATAGAAATTATTTCAGTCATTAACAGTCTAAAAACTTTAAAATTTTATTTATAAAAATAATCCACATTGATTGTGACAACCGAAAGTTCCAAGTTACTAAGGAAGACTTCTAGGCAATACATGTAAAGGCTACACCAATTAGAACCTCCAGCAAAAATGGAGGAGACGATTTACATGTTTACATCACCAAAAAACTTAAATGTAACAAATACCATATATTAATTGCCATGCGATGATTAAAATTTAATACTTGATGGAGAACCAAAAATTGAATATCATTTAACCAAATAGTGAGCCCTATACGTGGATTTGGACATTTTATCAATCAACTCTTCAACGAGGTTGGCTAAGCACTTCCTCTGCATGTAGGAAACCATTGACCAATTCCAAATTCAGGTCCCTCTTGGACATTATCAACGTCAAAATGGGTTTAGAGGTATGTATCAACAACAAAAATTCCAGACCATTGACTCAATGTGTCCAACACGGAGAATTAAAAAGAAAGTAGAAGGCAAGGGTCTATTTATAAAATGCAACCGAGGCAGCGACGGTTTTTTGGTGCTCTATTACAATATTTTTATCACCATTTGTAGAATTGAGCCAAATGGGGCTGAGGGTTCCCTCACTATTTTCATAGTAACAAATGTTTGCCAGTATTAAAATAAATTAAAAGAAACTAGATAAATTAATTAAAAGGAAAAAATCCTTACCAATTTTGACAATTGAAGGATAGAAATTTAAGTCCTGCACGCAAATGTGGTCTTAGTTTGAGTAGCAATTACACTGTTTCCTTAGAAAAACAAGTTTTCTAATCAAATACGGATATCAACACAATTTATGCCAATGTTAACAAGCCCACCTAGATTTTATTTCTTCCACCTGCCTCTTTATGCCCTAACTTCTACAGGGGCAGATTAGAAGTGACTGTAGAGTAATTAAAGTTCAAATCCTCATAGCAGCAAGAAAGATCCGAACAGCATACCAATCATTGTATAAGTAAAAAAAGTTAAAAATAAGAAATAGCGGTTCAGGCCAACTAAGCAAACAAGGTATGCCAAAAAAAAAACGAAAAAAAACGATGTCCTATTCTAATTTCAAGTGATAAAATTTGTTTACGATTTGTATCGTAGCACCTAGATAACATATTAAAATCGCACAAACATTAAATCCTCTTTTTGTTATTTGCACAAATATCCAATTATACCTTCATTAACATGGAATAATCAATAACAAAGTGAAAAGAAAGGAATAATCAATAACAAAGTGAAAAGAAAAAAATAATCATTAACATACAGAGAGATCACATTCCCAGGTAAATGCTTGTGCAGTTTGGGGACTGGGTTTTCATCGATCATACTCCCCTTTACATGTCCATGTCCCGCCTCCTCATCTAGTACTCGTCTCATTGTCCAGCTCTTTTCTTCCTATTTTCTAGTCACTGTTGTCAATGTGGATATGAGATATACATGGCAAGGCTTACGCACATAAGCATTCTCCAGCATCCGATGATTGCAAATATGTCTCTTAGTTGCTCTGATGCCTGTGAAAACATATATGCAATTATTCGAAAAGAGGGAAGGCACTAGGGAACAGCATAAGAGTAGATAGTCACGTAGTTGTCTTACACTACTCAGTACGAAGAGTTTTCTGCTCGGGCCACAGTTAATGGTACTGCCTATAACTTGAAGGGCTCAGTGGTGGAACTCAGAATTTGCAAAACTATGAAGAGATATTTTGTCTGATAAACCAATACTACAGCGCCAGAACGACAAGATTAATTTTGTTTCAGTATCGTTTGATTAATTTTTTCTTCACACAAGTCGATTTCTACCCAACAAGGATCACAACAGGGATCACTGGACCTGTAAATGGACGTGATGGAGTTGCCGGAAGTCATTGCGTTGATGCTTCAGGCACAAGGAATTGATATTCAAAAGAAATGCAATTCGGACCCGTTTCAGCGGCAATACCTCTTTTCCCTCGGCCCCTAACTCCCGAAAGTTCTTCAGAGTCACGAGCATCATCTTGCGCCATCCACGAAAACGCTCTGGTTCAGCTCTGCAGTTTTTCCATCAGCGCCTGTGTCTCGCCAACATTCTTCAGAGTAATGAGCCTCATTGCGTGCCCTCCACGAAACCGAACTAGTTTGCTCCTGGGTTATGCTTTCACCATTATCTCCCTCAGTTTCTCCGTAGCCCAGAGCACTGTCGAGCGCAATCGCGCAATCCTACAAAACCACCGTTTGGAATAATAGGGAGGACGCGTCATTATATAGAGGATATTAGCGTAGGTTTTAAGCCGTTGACTCAGTCAACCTTTTTCAATATTTTTTACGCGTTTGAAACGGGAAGATTTTTTTATGCCAGAGGAAACGCGGGAAATTCTTTTTTTCCATTTTGAATCTATTTTTTTCGACGATAATTTTTCAGACGATATTTTAAAACA
>JAODPA010150434.1:0-12546 GCA_025585075.1 Nepenthes mirabilis
TAAATAATATTTTATAATTTATATTCCGAGACAGCCACCGTTGTCTTACCTACAGTTAAAATAGGAGCAACGTAGATGTGTAACCCTAGCCTGGAGCTTGGCGACTGGACGAGAATCTGCTGAGCTCTGTTGGAAAACGCCGTTCTTCGCGAAGACGAACCCTTTGCTTCCTTATACCGCCATCGTTGTACTCTTTGTTCTTCGCACTCTGCTCCAGGTTTATCTCTATCTCTATCCCTATCTCTCGTCCCCCAGGTTATTCAATTTATTCGTCCAAAATTCGTGTTATTCTGCTAGTCTTATTCCGTCAAAAATTGGTTGATTATTGTTGTTGCAGTACTTCTTTCGCTCGGGATTCTCGTATTTTTCGAGGTTTCGATGAAAACATAGTATTAGAAACGGGAATCCTAGTCTTTTGGTTCAAGTTTTAACGAGTGAAGCTACAGAGAAGCAGAACTGTGTGAAATTTTGCGGGAAAGAAAAAACTATAGACACCTGTAAAATATGTTTTATTTGATTTGGACGATGTAAAATTATGGAAATCTTAAGACAAGGTAGGATGGTTTGCATGGTTCTCTGCCTCCATTCAGTTTTGTCTTGGAAATCTTGAAACTGTGCTCGATAATGTCTCATCTTGATTTAAGTAGTTGTTTAATATATTGGCGTATTAGGTGATGAAAAAAATCATTTCTGTCATGTAGCCTCGTATTCTTTGACTATGCATAGAATTTTTTTCACAGATTTGGGATTATCGTCTTTCTAGGTACTGACCTTCCATGGTTGAGACGGGGAAGCGAATCCGATCCCAAAACGGTAGCGATGGAGATTACAAAAATCAGAAGAGGAGGACAGATAATGATGATAAGGGTGGGGATAAAGTGGTTGTTTACAGGATTCTATGTCCTGATGGAGTAATTGGTGCTGTGATTGGGAAAGGGGGGAAGGTAATCAATTCAATAAGGCAGGAGACTAGGGCTAAGGTTAAGGTGGTGGATCCTTTTCCAGGTGCTAAGGAAAGGGTTATTACCATATACTGTTATGTGAAAGAGACAGAAGAAGTTGAAGTTGATGAGGTATTTAAAGACAGAAAACCTTACTGCCCTGCTCAGGATGCACTTTTAAGAGTGCATGCTGCAATTGCAAATGCAGTGGAAACCATGGACTCTGAAAAGAATCGAAAAGATGGGGAATGCAGCCTTCTTGTCCCAACTAGTCAGTCTGCAAGTATAATTGGTAAGTCTGGAGCCACTATAAAGAAACTGAGAAGCAGGACTATGTGCAATATTAAGGTTATTGCCAAGGATGCTACGGATCCTTCTCATTCTTGTGCCATGGAGTTTGACAACTTCCTCCAGGTAAATTTTATTTTGTTAAACTGTGTACCATATCGTTGATACTTCATGTTGGTTTTGCTGTTCTAATGTCAATCATGTAGGTATCATGAAGCGATGAAGTTTTTGAATTTGGATCAAGTTTAGTCAAATTTAGTTGCTTCTATTCCCTAACATTACAATCAGGCTGATCAGGTCCAGCTGGTTGGTGTTAGTGAAAAGCAATGATATTGTGAACTTTGTTTATCCTGAAATGTTCTTGATATGTACGATTTCTTGTGTGATGGTCATAATTATCTCATGAGTTTGGTAGGATTTCAGATAGTGTACATTTCGAAATAATAAATGAAGCAGCTCAGTTTCCCAATAGTCTTGATCCACAGCATAATTTTTGCTTATATTCTATAATATGTGGCTGTGGATCATGCAATTGTTACTGGCCCACTTCTTTGGGGTACAATGGAACTTGGGAAAGTTCCTGGCTGCCCCACTTTGAAGGAAATTCTCATCATACTTATGGAATGTGTTGCTCTTTTTCCTTGCACTTCGTTGTTCACTGCCAGATTATATATTCTATGATATGTGAAAGTGGAAGTCATGCGAGAAAGCTGCTAGTATTTCAAAGCTTGCCTCATGTTTCTTTCGAAGGCATGAGATATTGGAAAACATTATGACACAGATAATTTTGTATCATTTGATTTCTGCAGCCATAGATAGCGCAGGGTCAATTCCCTAAATTTCAGGGATTTTTTTTTAAATCGAACAAAACAGGCATTCTTCGCATGGTGCAGCTTTGGATTATTAGTGTTTTTTAATTTACAGATCACTGGTGAATCGGAAGCTGTGATGGCAGCATTGTTTGCTGTTTCTGCTATCATGTATAAGTTTACACCCAGAGAAGAAATTCCTCTGGAAACTACAGTTCCAGAAGTTCCACCAAGCATTATTATCCCCTCGGATGTACCTATTTATTCTGCAGCTGCATTTTATACTGGTTCAGATCCAGTTGTTCATTCTAGGACTGTGCCAACTGTTATTGGCGCACACGCGCCAGAGCTTCCAGCTTATGCAGATACAGGGAGCTCATTGCCTATTTATTCGTCTTCCCTCCCTGTTGTTTCTGCTTTCGGTGGTGCTTCTCAGTCTTGTGAGTTGACTGTACGAGTTCTGTGTCCATCTGACAAGATTGGGCGTGTTATTGGAAAAGGAGGCAGTTCTATCAAAAGTGTTAGGCAGGCTAGTGGTGCACGTGTTCAGGTTGATGATGGTAAGAACAAGCACAACGAATGTGTCATTACAGTTATGTCGACAGAGGTATGTTCTTTTTCTCTGTATTTCTTTTTGACAAGGCCTTTTCCTTTTTGTTGCTAAGGCAATGAGTCAGCACAATTAAATTGAAATTTCATTTACACCTAGATGTATTGAAGTGAAAAAGCTCACTTTTCTTCAATTGTTTGCTTGGTATTAGTCTGCTTTGATAGGGGACCATATAGTACATTGAGCATCTGTTTCAAATTATATAAAATAAAAATAGACACAAGTCTTTAGCTGTCATCAACATTTCATTTTTTATCATGTGAAACCCTAGATAAGTATCAACAACACCCTTTTTGTAGTCAAATTTTCCACCCATGCAGTGTTTTTTAGCTTATCTGTGTTATTCATTCTGGGACTTCTGGTTGCTGGCAGGCAATGAATGATCTAAAATCTATGGCAGTTGAAGCTGTTCTACTGCTTCAGGAAAAGATAAATGAAGATGCTGATACTGTTACTATCCAGCTTCTTGTTCCCTCGAAGAATATTGGTTGCATTATTGGAAAAAATGGTTCAATTATAAAGGAGATTCGGAAGAGAACTAAAGCTGATATCCAAATCTCAAAAGGCGAGAAGCCCAAGGGTGTTGATGAAACTGATGAACTTGTTGTGGTAGTACTCATGATTTGTGTTGATTTCCTGCATTACACTGTCTATAATTGGCTTCTGACTTTTTTATGTTCTGCCTCGAGGTTGCTGGAGAAGTTAAGAATGTGAGAGATGCTCTGGTGCAAATTGTTTTGAGGCTCCGTGATCACGCTTTGAAAGATAAGGATGATGCTCATAATCCTTCTGATACTCAGTATGCCAGCAGTAGTCTTACAGTGCCCTCGCTTTTGCCTAGCATTGGTTCTGTCAACCCACTTGGCTACGAGCAGAGAACTGATACTCGAAGTGGATTGGGAATTCTTCCTTCAGATGGCCTTTACAAATATGGATCTTTGTCGGTATGCCCCCTTAAAAGAAAAGAATGCGTGTTTATTTCTTTGTAGCTGCTTGCTGCTGGTGCTGTTGGTTTATTCTTGATCTGTATTTTGTATTGGCAAGGTGTACCATATTTGGATGGATAAGGTAGGTGGTGCATGTATATGGCCATCAGGCTGACCTTTTAGTTAAATTTGCCTTCGTGGGAAGATTAAAGCTTATGATTATGGAAAACAAATATTAACGCTTACTATCCTGCGATATCCTATTTTTGATAAACAACTTGCATTGTAATATAGGGGAAAAGCTGCATGTCCCTCCCTACACACCTCTAACGCAAACAGATACCCTAATTCATGTTGAAGTTTTTGATGCAAATTTTGGAACTCTACTGTCACTCAGTGGTATACAGTAACTGGACTACGTGAGAGATGCCTTGTAGGGCCTGTATTGAATTTTGTTTCAGAACCTGTTCATGCGTTATTAGCTTTTGTTCTCTTTCTTCATCATTTTTAGAGGTGACATAAGAAGAAATGGTTTTTTTCTCATGACTTTATCATCATCTCATTGCACTGGCACACATAAGGAATAAGGATATTCTGTTATGATGGCTTACCTATTATTTGCATTTTTCTATTTCTTTTTTTCATGTTATTCTGATAGGAATGTGATCCCCAGATTCGATATTTCACCTCTTTTCACAGAATCATTTCTTACCCAGCAATACTAATATTATGAAATACAATGAATTACACTCATGCTAGGGGGATATCAAAAATATACTACAAGTAAATAATGTAAAGATACAAATAAGAAAAATGCTAATCAAGCATTCAAAGAGGTATCACAGGATTAACTCTTAAACAATAAGAATCCCATATTGGATATATGAATGCCAAAGATAATATTTTTGCGAGTTAGAAGTTCTTCAGAGCCATCAAAGTTTTCTTTTACGCAATTTTCTAAAGATCCCTCTCTTCTTACAACATGGGCTTATAAATCCTGAAATCCCTCATAGCACACAGTTACTAATTGCCCTTAATGAAAGATAATTTAGTGGACTTTTGGCACTCCAATGCCTCGTGGCCCAATAACTCTTGGCCCCTCGTCTTGCTGCAGTCCACTGGCTCATTTAGGGCGGGTCTAGGCTCTCATCAATCTCCGCTTTTTTAAGAAGCCTATTGCTCACAAAGTTCAACTGAGGGAACCTGAGTGCAATCTCATTGTAGTCTTCCCATGTTGCCTCCTCAAAAATCCCTTTCCATAGCACGAGCACATGCATCACTTTGCACCCAGGTCTTCCTTCCATAGATGGTGCCTATATGCTTCCTTGGGCTCCATTATCACATTCCCCTCATTGCCAATTGATGGGAGCACCTTGGTAACATGGTCCGAGCTCTCCACTGTTTTCTTTAGCATGGTCACATGGAAAACACGGTGTAGTAAGGCCATCATAGGTAATTCTAGCTTGTATGCTACTTCTTTAACCTGCATTGATATTTGGAAGGGCACGTAGTTACTTCTGGACAACTTGGCAATGATTCTCTTCTTCAAAGATCTTTGTCGGTACAGTTGCAATTCAAAATCACATATCTCCTCCCTTAGTTGTAGTGCTTCTTTATCCTTTCTTGGGCTCTTAAGAGTTCCCTTTTGACTCAATTGAGGATTTTGTCTTGGGCTAACACCTCATGTTCCACTCCCTTGTTTTGGGCTGCCCCTTTCATGAGTACACAAGGGCAGAGTCGATCTACCATATTTAACTTCAAATGGACTCCTCTTAGTCGACGCTGCATGGGTCCTATTATACCAATACTCTGCCCAAGGAAGAACTCTTCCCATCTCATTTGTTCTTTGTGACAGTAACCACTTACATTTGTCCATTGGTCTGTAGGTGATATGAAGAGCTTGCCTTCAACTTACTGCCCTGCAACTTAATAAGCCTATGTCAGATAGAACTCATAGATAGTTTACCTTGGTTGGCCACAATAGTCCTAGGTATCCCGACAGCTTCACAACATTGTCCACAAATGCTTTAGCAACACTGCCGGCTGTGAAGGGATGCTTAAGAGGAATGAAATGAACACTCTTGCTTAGCTGATCCACTGCTATAAACATGGCTTCAAAACTCAGGTTGTTGGGTAAACCTTCAACAAAGTCTATCGTGAAATCCATGTGGGAATCGGCAATGGTTGCATAAATCCCATAGGTGCATGCTGTTGTTTTGTCACCTTTTGATATGTGGTGCTTTCGCCTTTCAGCCGCCAGTCTCCTGATTGCCCCCTTCAAACTTGAAAGAGGTGCTTCACTCGATATATATCTTCAACAACCCTTAGTTACCGTCCTCCTTGCTGCTGTGAAAATGAGCAAGGATGCCTTTTCTCATTCTGGGCAAGCATGGAACGTACACGAAATTTCATAGTAGATCAGTCCATTCTTCCAGGGGTAATTTCTTGCTCTGTCCTCTTAGTCTACAATTTCACGCAAGTCTTCGGGGCTTTAGCATCATTTTTCAAGGCCTCCAACACTTTCTCCCATATTTTCCATTCTACTCCACTAAGGGCCATCAAGATGATTGGCTTTGGGGCATCATGCACACTCCACGTCTAAGTGGCTGCCCTCCTTTTGAGATAAGGTATCCATAACCTTGTTTTCTTTCCCCGGTTGATAGATGATATCATATTTGAACCTGAGAAGCTTCACAATAAATTTCTGTTGCTCTGGAATCATGATCTTCTGTTCTAACAATTGTCATATGACTTACTGATCAGTGATTATTGTGAACCTTCATCCCATAAATACAGTCTCCACATCTTGACTGCACACACTATGACTAACATCTCTTGTGTAAGTGCTCCAAATTGGACCTAGTGCCCTGGAAATGAACTCCAGGTGCTTCTCTCCTTTACTAGCACCAAGCCTATGCCATCTCTGCTTGCACCAGCGTAAACTTAAAGTGGTTTTTTGAAATTAGGAAATGCTAACACTGGCATGTGCATTATGACCCTCTTCAACTCATTGAAGACCTGTCTTGCTTCCCTGGCTCACACAAATGTCCTTCAACATTACGGTCAGGTTTGCAATAGTTTTTTAGTTTTTTACGGACCTGTCTATATTACCTGGTCAACCCTAGAAATCCTATCAAGGTCAACACATCCTTGGGCAATGGCTAGTCAACCATAGCTTCGATTTTCCTTGTATCCGTTTTCTCCCCTTCCCCAGAAAATGATGTGACCCAAGTACTTTGCCTCTTGCATAAAGTCTCATTTAGACATTTTAATAAACATTTGTGCTTCTCTAGTATTTCCAGCACATTCTCTAATTGCTCAGGGTGTTCTTACGTGGACTGAGAATAAATGACTGTATTATCGAAGAAATAGTGCAGACCTCCATAGGTACTGCTTGAAAAGTTCATTCTTGGCCTCCTGAAATTTTGATGGGGGCATTACCATGGATAAAAATATCGGCATTGGTCGTGATTGTATCAATATTGAACATATTGTATGATAGATATCGGTATTGGGTATATTGAACGGGAAAATTTTTTTTTGAAAATTATAAACTGGCTGGCCTATATCGGTCGATATTTTAAATATTTACCGATATATTGGTTTTATTGGCTAATACGGAAATATATTACAATATTGTCACTATATTGGGAAATATTGGTGTCTGGGAGCTCTGATACCATTATATATCGGTCAATACGTATCATATTGGTTGATATTTCCTACAATGGGTGTTATAGAGCTCCAATGGGATTAGCTTGTACTTTAGTGCTGAGTGTGTGCAAAAAGCTGTCTTGTAAACGTCCTCCTCCTTTATACTCACATGATGCTAGTCCTTCCTCAAAGCTGGTTTGGAAAAAAACACTCGTCCCATGTAATTCATCCAACATTTTGTTAACAGTTGAATAGGGAACTGATCCTTGACTATGGCATTTTTCACTGCTTGGCAGTCCTTACATAAGTGCCTTGTGTCATCCTTCTTCTG
The DNA here is from genome assembly GCA_025585075.1 of Nepenthes mirabilis. Classification (NCBI taxonomy): domain Eukaryota; kingdom Viridiplantae; phylum Streptophyta; class Magnoliopsida; order Caryophyllales; family Nepenthaceae; genus Nepenthes; species Nepenthes mirabilis. The sequence goes on from JAODPA010150434.1 coordinate 7,560, forward strand.
AACCAGCAACGGAGGAGAAAACAAACTGGTATTTGTCTAGATTACCCCATTATTTAGCATCCTTGCCTTAATCAATCTCGCTTCCCACACAGTGATCTTGATGTCAAGAAGCCCTCCATGACCCTCTTGTGTGGGCCCACCTTTTGACTGTATCCTCAGCACGTTCTCTGCAAGTGTGTCTCCTAAGCATGTCTTCTCATTTATAGGGTCATCTCCATGCTGAGCCCCGCTGATTCCTCGTTCTTCACCATGAGTTGGTTGGTGGTTTATGTTATCTTGGCAAGCCTCGACCAATCTCCATTCAATTTTTTTCCAATTAGGCTTAACTTTCGTGCCTCTCCTCATTTGCAATTGTAGTGGATAGTTGTGTGACTGACATCATTACTGACCTCACCATTTGTTGAGCTTTGCTTGTCATTCCCCCGGGCTTCTAATTGTGATCGGTTAGTGGGTAGCTTGCTATCCAATTCCATACTTCAATTCACAAGGGAGAAATCACACGAATAAAACTAGTGAACTTGGACAAGTCGGCTTGGCCAATGTAGCACAGTTCATTCGCAAGTTGGCTTGGTGATTGCGGACTGAGTGCAGCAATTTGGATTTTTGACGGCTTGGGCACATTGACAACTCCTTGACAACTCGGATCCTGGCATCACGGCCTTACAACATGCACCTAGTTTGCTCTAACAGCTCACCTGACTGATAGCAGGGACTGTCCGTTGTGCCTCGCGTGAAAAATTCCTTTCGCTGTTAATCTAGTGTTAAGAAGGTTTCCCTTCCATGAAGTCGGCAACAACCACCAATAACCTCTCAATGAGGGCACCAATTAATGGGAATCATATCCCTATATTTGATATTTAAACCCTTTTCACGGAATAGCTTCTCACCAAACAATATGAATATAGCGAAATGCAATGCAATTAGAGGATTATCAGAAATATACCACCAATGTAAAACATGAAAATGTTTAATAAAGAAGAATATTGACCAAACATTTGAAGAAAAATCACAGGATTGACTCTCAATCGGCTCAACAATCGTCATAGTGAATATAGAATGCTGAAGGTAGTACTCTTGTGAGTCCCATGTTTTGAGGCTTGTCAAAGTGTTCTTCTGCATATTATCTCCTAAAGACCTGCCTCCTTTCGCTCAAATGGACTATGTAACCTTGTAAGCTCTAATAGCTCCTTATTACCTAATTGCCCTTAATGAATGATAATCTGTTGGCCTTCTTCGCTCCAATGCCCCTCGGCCCTTCGCCTGGCTGCTATCCATCTGCTCTTCTTGGGCCGGTACATGCTCTCATAACATTCATAATTATAATCTGTCTAAAGCAACTCTGGGTTGATTATCTAAATCTGTCCAAGTGTGCCCCATGCTTATGTCAGCTACAACCTACCACTTACAGTTTTTTGGTACTGCTTGTGCAGAGGAAATGTGATTATGTCTGTTTATCTGTGTTTCTGGTAACCATATCTGTTTATCTATATATTCAGTTTGAAATCATCGCGTTTCTTTTATGATTTGGGTAATATAATCATAAAGAATTTTCTTTCTTTCAGATGAGAGATGACAGCTATGGATCTTTACCCTCATATTCATCAAAGCTTTATGCAGGGTTAGTATAGCATTGACAAGATTCTTTTCAGGCATCAATTTGTTGTTTTGTTCATGTTATTTCTCAGCTTACATTATTGTAAATTATGTGGTGCTATATATCAGATTAGCTCCACCCTTGACGCTCGAGATATTGATTCCTGCAAATGCAGTTCATAAGGTGATGGGAAAAGGTGGGGCAAATATGGAAAATATTCGCCAGGTATGCCCTGAATCTTTTGAATTTTATCTGGTCCTCAGCTGATGCTATATGCAACTCCAAAATATGAACTTCCTAGCACCACAGTTCTGATAGTTTGGCCACCTGATATGTTACTGAGTGTGATTTATTGAGGGAGGGATATCTAACTACACTCATGTCAGCCATTTTTTAGGAGTTGGTTGTTGTTGTCAGTGTGTGTGGCTCTTTTGCTATGCTGTAGCATCAATTAGAAAGTTTATCACCTTTGATATTTATTTCAAGTTGACTTATTAGGCCGTTTACCAAGTAACGTTTCCCATGTGTTTAATCAGCATATCTGTGCTTATGTTCCTTAATTAATGTTCTCAAACTTCTTTTGTTGGTTCTATTATTATAGGGGATCCAAGTGCTTCATCATTCTGCCAAACTCTGCTGGTTTGGGTAATTTCTCACTTGTATTTGTTTGTTTGCCAGATATCAGGAGCAGTTATAGAGATTTCAGAATCAAAGTCTTCTCGTGGTGACCGTGTGGCCTATGTAACTGGAACGTCCGAGCAGAAGCGTTCAGCTGAAAATTTGATTCAAGCATTTATTATGGCTGCTTAGGTGTGGTTAGTTCTCGGTAGTAGAAGGTCAAATCTGATTGCACTCTTGGGCCTTTCTCGAATGCTTTCTTTTCACTTTCGCTTTATGTTTACTCTTGAAGAGCGTTCCATTATAGGGTTCTTCTGCGAGCTCCTATTTGTCAAAGTACCAGTCTGGATCTTGCTCGAATATTTGCATCTGGATCTTGTCAACGAAAATTAGGTTTCTTTGTTACTTGATCCATCATTATCTGACGGTTGTCATAGAATTTGTTAGGATCCATCTTTCCTTTTGATGATGCTCTATCGGTTTCTGCCTTTTGACTGATGTGCTGTCTTATCATCGTTTCCATTTCTTTGCACTTCACAATTTAATGTTCCTGCCTGCAATAATTTCCACATTGATCATTATCAAGCAGATGATGCATGTTTATGCACTGATTGTCTTTCCATTCAATCCTTTGGCTAGAAAATTCCTGATAAAGTGTCATAGTTCTGTAAGCTAGAGCAGTGCAAATGTGGATGTTCTCTTGCATTCTATCACCATCAGGGTATTATCTATTGAGAAAATGCAATTATTCCTTGGAACATTAATTCCCTGTTCGTTTCTGCTTGACCCATTTTGGATATTTTGATTGGATTGGGTCTGGCCATGATGGGGCAACCTGACCTTATCTACTCTCCCACTTCTCTATTAATCACTAATCTTAACTGCCCAGCTATCTCTAGGGTTGACATGCTCTCAGCATTTCAAGAAGGGGGGAAATGAGTTTTTGAAGTGAAGTATCTCTAAGGGATATAGAGGATCAGTCTCTCCTCAGTGTTTTCTATTTGTATGCAAACATATTAGTAAACACAAGAGAGGAGATATTGGAGGCACTTTGAAAGCTGGGTCAATACCATTTCCTTTGTGCTGTATAAGTGCAAATATGATTATGAAGTCATGAAAGAGTGACCGTGAGAGGATGAAGAGAGGGAATTAGATGTGGGCGTATTTGTTCTCTTCAATTACTCAAAACTCAGTGTTCATGGGTTGTGAACAATAGGCATTTTTTATTTGTGATTATACTCCAGATGGCTGGACCTAAAGCAGGTTGTCACTGATGATTATTTAACTGATCCTGGTGTTTCTGTTATTTAGGTCATAAACGTCAGTCTAATTTCCCATTTTTTGCATTATTTATGACCCATATCTATCTTCAACCTTAAACCCTTTTTAATGCACTTATTTAAAGATTGTATTTTGAACTCGTGGTAGTCTTCCTACAAGTGTTGATATCTTGGCTTTGCCAGATTTTAGGTCAGTATTATTGTGGTGCATGACCCATTATGCATCTTGGTGACTTTTAAATCGTTCTTTGTATCTTAACACCTTGGAATTAGCCTTACTTTTTTTTCCTTTTCTTATAACTTTCCCATAGAATCTGTTTATTAAGTTTACAGAATTTGACAAATCATTAACTCTACTCATTTTAGTCTGAAAAGTTTCGCAGTGACCTAAAGATGCCCATTCATCCCTTTTCTAGAGGCAAATTCCAGTTCTTTTTTTTTTTTTGGTTGGATAGCTTTTTTGAAGGGGGTGCGATAAAGAATGTGGAGGACAGTTATAGAGAGAGATGCCGGAATCAAAGTCTTACCAGAAGTGTAATAGCATTATTGTTCTCTATTGTTCATCTCCTATTATGCCTTCATAATTCTTTCCCAAATCATCCCTTTGAGCATCCTGATATTTCCTACCAGGAATAGAACTCCTGGTTACTTGAGCAATTTTGTGTCCTCTTTGAACATAATATTGCACCTATAATTTTTTACTCTTCGACACTGCATTGCCCTCTCTCATATCGTACCCCAATCCTCCTTCATAATGCTTTTATGATCTTCCCTTGAATGTAAAGTGAGTCCTATTAGCATCCTCCCAATTTTTTATCCCGTCTCTACTCCTAAGGGTGAGAATTTCATCCTGACAACTTAGACGGCTAGCATTATGACAACACATTAAAATGTATTGGACCCATGCTATAATTTGACCTCCTTTCTCTTTGGCTTCTGTCAAAATTATCAACCAACTGTTCAGATAGCTGCCATTTACAAGTTTTTAGAAAAAAAATGATGCAGCACATTCATGAAACAAATTTCTTTGCTTTTCCGAACTAAGAAGCCAGAGTAAGATTCTTTTGTCTCTTTACTAGTCCAAATGAATTGTTGGACAACGGTCATAATAAGTATCTCATTATGTTCCATTCTTTCTTGGTTTGATTGCCAAATATTATTATGCTGTCAGTGAATGCCTAGAGCTCCTTTCAAAGTGGGCCTCTAAATATTGTTGGTTCTTTACTACAACATCAATCTAGCGTAGCTGAAATCTGAATAATTAGATCTTTCTGGTGTACACATATCTGCCTTTTGGGCATCAGAAGAGTAAGTAGATACATGTCCTTATAAGGGACTGAACCAAAAACTTCAAAGCCTGTATGGTTCTTCTACACAGGCAACAGCTTTCTTTCAGAAAGTATGCTTATAACTACTTCGATCACGACCAAAATCTGCCTGACTCCACGACCAATACTCAGGGTCACTCTCTCTCTCACTCTCTCTCCCCCCCCCC
>JAODPA010150445.1:0-15018 GCA_025585075.1 Nepenthes mirabilis
GGAAGAAGAGAAGAAGAAAGAAGAGGAGGCGGTGCGTCGACGGGTAAGGCGGCAGAGGAGCAGCCGCATGGGTCAAAGGAGAAGCTATCATCACCGTCGCTGGAAGAGAAACAAGAAATCGATGTAAGTAAATACTTCCATTTTCCCTGTGGATGCTAATTTTGAGGCTATATGTGTCAATTTTGGAAGTAATCGATTGAATCGTGGGAAAATAGGTTGAGATGCGGTGGAGAGAGGAAGGAGGGTTTCGGTGCGCAGAAGAGGAGGAGAAGGAGAGGGGAAGGAGGACGAAGAGAAGAGGGAAGAAGGAGGAGAAGGAAGAAAAGGAGAGAGGAGATCGGTGCGACTATGGAAGGCGCCGCGGTAATGGAGCTCGTGAGACAAAACCATCGAAGAGAGAGAGTGGGCGAGCGGCATGTGATGGCAGTGCAGAGGAGGAGAAATTGAGCGCGGGATTGTCATCGATAGCCAAGAGAGGTGTCTGGTTGCAATGGCGGTGCACGAGTGGTCAACGGGGACTAAAGGCGGTGTGCGCGAAGCCGAGCGGCACTGGAGGCAGTGGAGCGGGAGAGAGAAAGAAATTTGGTAGAGAGAGAAAGTCAAGGCGAGAGAAAAATGTACCGTTCAGGTATTTCGGGCATCCTTTCTTTCGATCTACGGAATATAATGTTAAGGCAAATATCCTTTTGCTTTATTCTTGGCCCGATTTCATTTCTGATTTATTTTGACCACAGTTTGGAGATTTTATTAATATGCATGTATTTTTATATACACTCAATTTGTTTATTATGTACATACATGTATGTTTTACTAGTTGTTCAGTAAATTTTTACTAGTATTTGTGATTTTGGAGGGTTTGGTTATTTGTGGATACCGGATGGTGTATGTATATGTATTTTGAGTATATATATGTTGTGAAACCATAAACCAGGTCGTGTGTCGATCCACACATATGTTACCGGGGCGGGGTCACTATGGGACCATAGCAGTCTAAGACCCGATGGGTCATTATATGTGATCTGAGTGATGTGATATTAGTACCGCTTTCGATGGGAAGGCTTAATCTTGACGGGGACGTATGTGACATGTGATCTCCCTTCTGCCGCCAGAAAAGTGAGCTTTGTTGTAGTTAACCTACCCCATTGTGTATTTAAATGAAAACCATCGTAAGAAATTGACGAAATAATATATTCAGACGTCCTAATATATAACTAAATTTCAAGTTACACCCAAAATTATGGGTGGTAAAATATAGTGAGCAAATTTCTAATCTATTGGAGATAAAGTACATTGATGGCCTTGAGCTGCTGGCCTAAATTACAACCGATATAGTTGTGGTTATCGGATGAGGGTAATCCTTCCTCAAATTGGTATTATTTTTCTTTGGTTCTTCAATTTTGTACATACTTTGTAATTTTGCATATATTTGCGTGGACTATGATTTGAGATACATGATTTAGTCCACAGATGGGTAATAAGAATGTCTCGTACGTATTAATGTATTAAGCCCTGAAACATGTTTTATATTTATATGTTTTGATTTTGGTATTTCCTTTGATTTTAGTATATGAGATATGAGATATGAGATTTGGATCTGAATGATGACATGTATTCCACACGGATGTGGTGATAGTCTTGATTATGTGACCTGGTCTCAGATTTTATGTTATAATATCGTCTATGAGATTTTACCGGATCGCTATTTATTATGATTATATTCTGGAAAAATTGTTTGATACGAACGATGATTTAGTACGAGACATCTCCTCGGTTTTTAGGGATTTCATAGACATTGTGTTTTATTTTACGTGGTTGTTATGTGATATTCCTTCCTCTGATTTAAGTGTACTCTTTTATACAATGATAATACTTGCTGAGCCCTTAACCCACATTTTTATATTTTATTCATTTAAACTAGTGGTATGGATACGCTTGTAGGAGTTCGGATATGATTTGACGTGGCATATCTCTGCCGGTGAGTGGAGATATTTATATTGAGTATATTTCTGATCACGAGAATGTGTTTTGGTTATTGTTTATGGCCGGATTATGGCTCTGATTGTTGTATAGGAAATATTAGAGTTGTTGTATATTTAAATACCTCCCTTACGATATTTGAATAGTAAGTCGTGTATTTTATTGTCCAGATTTATATCCGTTGAGGCCTTGTGTGGGTTTTATTAGATTGAGTCCTATATATGTTCGGATTGTCATACCCAAGTTGAATTTTTATAGTTAATGGAATATCATATTTTAGATTTTATTTTTGACATGTGTATATTGTGTTATTGGATCGTGATACAGAGAGCCTGGCTCCAGTGACACTTAACGGAAAGAGGCTTCGAGGTGCACCTAACTAAGGGGTGGCTTAGAGTTGTGTCTGGTTGAGGGACGGCTTGAAGGTGCACTTAGCTGAGAGGTGATTTAGAAAAGTGTCCGGTTGAGGGGCAGTTGGAGGTGTGCCCGATTGAGATGTACCTTAAAGATGTGCCCAATTGGGGGACGTCTTAGAGGTATAAAGGACTGAGTTTCGGAATGTGCCCAACCAGGGAGTAGCTTATGAGATAGAGGGAAGGGCTCTTGGACTAGCCACGGGCCTCGTAGACAAAGAGTGGGGCTCTTGGACAAATAGCCGGCCTCCTAAGGGAAGGACAGGGCTCTTGGATAGGCCGCAAGCCTTCTAGACAGAGAGCAAAACTCCCGGAAGGAGAGCGAGACTCTCAGACAGAGAGCAGGCCTCCTAGACGAAGAACGGGCCTCCTAAACAAAGAGCAGGGCTCCTAGAGTGTGCCCGACCATTGAGCGACTTATGGAGATACACTCGTAATGGAGTGGCTGGCTGGCAACGGTCACAGATTTTGTTGCTCGTCGAAGCCTACTAGAGTCTGTTATGGCAATAACCTTTATAGTGTAATCAGCAAATTAGTTTCTGATTGCTTGGCCGATATGGGACCTTAAGCAAGATACCTTGAGAAGATTTGCAAGGCCAAATTACTACCCACTCGGCAAGCTTTAAGCTGGGCCTGGGGGAGCTGCTAAAGGGCTTTTCATTTGCTACAATTCAAACTTTGGGACGACATACGGTACTAAACTCATCAATAACATTGTAGGGTTTCAACGTTTTATTTCAAATGATATACATGTAGGGACAAATTTATGAAATTTTAAAATATACAAAATATATACTTATTGGTTTCAAGCATGTAAGAATATTACATACGAAATTTATAACATATTAAAGTATTAAATTAGATTCTCAACATATTTATAAATATACTTGCAGAGAAATAATTTGGGAAACCAATGTACATAAACTAAAAATATAATTTTTACAAAAATGGAAAAGAATGAGAATTCATATACGTGAGGTTTAAACAATTCAATTACAAAAATGTCATTAAGAGCATTTAAAATAATAAATATTCAATAAAAAAAAGAAAGATCCGTAATAATGGAATAAAAGTTTAGCATGCACTTGTCTTAATTTTAAATTTATTAAAATCTTACGTGAAATCACTTCAATTAGCTATCTCTAGCTTTCTCTCTCTTCTCCTCTTCTCCTTATTTCTCCTATCTCAAAATCTAGCATAAAAATGATTGAAAATCAGCGTAATATGGCTTACATAGCATATTGGCACACATGCGCTCATCAAGTACATATCGAGCACTGCAGCCAAACACTGTGGCGCACAAGCACTATATCAGGTACGCGTTAGGTACATACATTATACCATAGTGTGCTCAAGCGGCCTTCGGGCATATATCAAGTGTGAACATATTATAAAACACGCTCAAACTCCAGTCTGGTATTTGTCAGGCGTGATTTCTATGTCCAAAATGCACATGTACGCATATTAGTTGCCGATCAAGTGTCATTCAACTCAATGTGACCAGATTCAAAACTAACTTTGATCCAATTTTTATTATTTTATCTTAATTTTACGTATTTTAAATAAATTATAAATAAAATTTAAAACTCATTTTTTATATATTAATAGTTCAATTAAATGGTTAAATATTGATTCAGTGTTAAAACAATAAAAAGTAACATGTCATCGGAGGTCAAATTTTCCAATTAGGAAATCTGGCTCCTTCGTGTGGTCTAAAGTAAAGAAATTAGTCAATTAAAAGGACTCCTCAATTACTTAGAAGAAAATTAAATGTGGCAGCACAAAATTGGAAAAATCTGTCTAATGTACTGTCCACTCATTTTTCATTTAAAGAAATACATGTGTAATGTCGTGTATTCCCGCAGAGAATGACGTCATGCAGCAGTGAAGGCCTTCCTTCTTCTTCTTTTTTATGGGAGGGTGGAAGGTTGATGAGTAACAGTGAAAGGCAAAGAGTAAGCCTAAAAGGTATTGAAAGGAAGGAAAATAATTAAATTTCGGTTGAGAATTTATTATGGATGGAGAAAACAATGAATTTCAATAACATGTCTTTCCATCATCCAATCCATCGGCCATCAACACCTTCTACAGAGTCGCGAATCATTTCAGCACCACTGTGATTGAATAAACAATGCATGCCTAAAACATTCAAAACTACCTCATCCACGTTCTTTTTTCTCTTGGAGTATAAATTAAGCAGACAACGGTAGAAGCTGACAAAGTAGCAATAGCCACAATCACCGGAATCGGTTTGGAATCCAAATCCAAAGAAGCTACTAACCGAATCCTCGGCATTTGCTACTGGAATCCTAACCTCTTATATATTTGTCTAGGAGAAGAGGAAACTGCACCCCAAAACCTGGCTCTGTCTAGGAGGGCTTGGTTTTGGGTCAGGCATAAAAGAAGAAAAACAATATGGATTCCCGTATAAAAGTAGGTGATCAAAGCAGACTTCAAGCACATCCCCAGGTATCAGCTTTAAACACCGAAGAACTCCCTCCTACTCGGGCTAATGGTTGCAAAGGCTCTATGCTAGCTCCAAATGAACCCTCTCCTTAACAGATGAGGAATGCTTCGTGATGCAAAATATAGAGAGCCCCTCCATTTATAATTAAAAAAAGATCAGCAAGCATTAACTCAAGGAGATCACACATCCCAGTACTTAGCAAAAAATTAAATCAAATCCTACCAAAATAGAGCAAGGATCTACAGGATATCTAATGAAGGAGCACGTGTGAAAACTTACAACTAACGTCCCATTATGAACATGCCTAGAGTTAAAAATTTAAACCTCCTGACATTGGGGGTTAGTGACCGGTATGGTGATCCGTAGGCCGGCTAAAAACTCAATCTAGTGAAGGAAGGAAGACCCAAATAGTGACAGCCCACAGAAAGACCTCCTAAGCCCAGGATCCGAAATGCGCTGCGGTTGGCTCAAATGGTTCGACTCGAAACTGCCTAATAGAAAATGGGCTATTAGAGTTAATCAATAAGCTGTCCCAGCGGTTACCCTTCCAAATCAATGACGGATAGTTTTTACAACTCAGTGAATGATTGCAGGCAGCAGCTGCACAAGCGCTGCACCTCTGAATTGTAGAGTCGTAATGCTCAAAGATAATTAATCCAATACCACACTCTATAAATACACTCTCTCCTTCACAGGAGTGGGGATCCCAGATCGATCAATCTCTAATTAGTAGAAAACGCTTAGAAAAGTAAAAGCCGCCCTCAAGGAGTGCACCTCCCTCTAAGCACTCCTACTGTGAGTACACTATTCCCAAGCTGCTTACTTTTTTAGGCTCACCAAACGAACACCAATCCTCAACAATATACTCAATCCCTTGTCACTCTTACATCTACGCATATTTCTCCTCCTATCTTTTTCTACCTATTGGAAAGATTACTAATTTAAGTATCCAATGATTTATCAATGGACGAGTCCCGTATATCTCTAACCTCTTATTTGTTAGTTGTGATGTGTAGGATTTTGGTTCAAAGTAATAAAAATCGAACTCGCTACCAGTGGAATACCTGAATAAGACAACTCCCTATTTCATTTGATAATTAGAATTCAAAGATACATCAAAACTTTTCAAATTACTCTCAATAGTATCTGTATTGTTTAAAAATTGAAATACTGTTCTATCACCTATGTCACAATATCAATGTGAGCCCTTGCCCTTCAAGTAATCTTAAATAAATCTACAATATACACCACAAAGAAATAGGAATCAACTAAAATGCAACACAAAATTTAAATGATTTTTTAATATTGTATATTTTTTAAAATAATTAATGTATTTTTAATTTATTTGTAATGAATATATTTTAACTGGTTAAATTAATTAACGATTCATATATGATACATCCTGGATCCAAATTTCGAACAAATTCGGATCAAATTGTCCATCTAATTTTGATTCATCCACAGAGTTTTGGATGCTACACATCAAAGTTCAAACAAGAGGATAGGTGATGAAAAAATTTAGTCCCACCGAAAATATTTTAACGTTCAAGTCAATAATCGGCCTTCTAAAGAAAGAAGATGGATGTAGAGAATGTAAAAATAAATGCTAGTGAGTGTTTGCAGATGGGAATTGCACTCACAAAGAGACTGACTTTGGATATTCGTGGGGAGTAATTTTCTCTAAGTACTGAGTTCACAGGGAACTAGTAGCAGAGAGAGAGCATTAGGGTGCTCGAGAGAGTTAGAGAGTTTCTGAGAGTTTGAGTATGCTTGAGAGCGTTTAATGGTTGATTGAGAGCGTGTCTTGATGAGTGAGCCTCCATGGCCTTTTATAGCCATGGCCTTGCACTGCCTTCCTTATGCAGTGAGGTTGGATGCCCACTTTATGTGGGGGATCGTTGCCTTTCTGGCATAGGTGTGGTCGTCGTCTCTAACTGTAACAGTCAATAAAGTTGATCTCGTTCCTTCTATGCATGGTAACCGTTAAAGTTTCCCACAGATTGCGCATGGATTCTGGTACCTTCCTCCTGGGATGTATATTGATTCCGGAGGCTACCATTACGGTAAATATTTCCTTCTTGGATATTCAAAAAATTAGGGTAGACGACAGTTGCGACTTGAAAACAAATGCGTGGACTAATCTGGATATGGGCCGTGTTCATCCTGGGTCGTAGCCGGCTTACTTTCTGCTCCCTCAGTCAACGACATCGTTGACCGTCCTGGGCTTAGATGGATCTTCATTGATCTTGGGCCTCTGTCGGCCCACTTGTTTTTGTCCGGTCAACAGCGGCTTGGACTGTCCAGGAAGAAATAGGCTACTGAAGATTTGGGCCATTTTCTTCTTTAGGCTAGCCTGCTACTGGTATCCCCATCACTAGCCCCCCATACTAGTGGGCTGGGACTCCAACCTCTAGCATGTTCACAATGAGACGCGTTTTGCTGCATCACTTGAGACGGTTTGATGAAGAAACTAACAGTGGCTCTTAGTCTACTGACTGCGTTGCTGGTGGCTATTGACCGTAGCGCCAAGATCCAGAGAACAAAGTTGGAGGAATGTTGATTGAATTCATTGACTGCCCCAGTCAAAATCTGGAGAACAGAGCCTGAAGGAGAGCGTTGACTGAATTTGTTGACCATTCTGATAAAAATTCGGAGAACTGAGCCGAAAGAAGAGTTGACTGGATTCGTTGACCACCTCGTCAGAATCTGGAGGACCATACTGAAAGAAGCATTAACTGGATTTGTTGACTGTCACATCAGAATTTGGATAACTAGAGTGGACTGAACCAATGCAATATTTCATTATGCTTCTGGATGAATAATTGAAAAGTTATGAGAACCGTTTCAGTACTCTGCCACATGTCATAACACAGTGAATTTGTGATCCCAGTAATTAATTCACCAGAAGATCTAATTTGACTGCGGCCTCTTCGAAAACGACATGTGTCTGTCATGATAAGTGTGCCTTTTCGATACGCTGCCTCACTCCAATGGTTGCGATCCTTATAAAAGTCATCCGCCAATTCAAATTTTTCCTGCCTTCTTTCACTAAAATTCTAAGTCCTTGTCTCTGTCCTCTTGCTTCTATTCTCATGGCTCCCTCCGTTATAGAAAATGCCTCTATTATTACCACCGGTGAAGTGAGAGCTTTGTACATGAAGTTCAACATTCCATGGAAGATTGCATTCTCGGTGCCCATGCAACAAGACAAAGCCTACTCTCTCCCTGATTGCTTCATTACCATGTACGAGGCTTATCTAGGGAGTGGGTTGCGCCTTCCTGTACCATATGAGCTACTTGATATTGTCAACGTGTTCAACGTTCCTATCGCACGGCTTCATGTGAATGTCGTGCGGTACCTTTTCTCATTGTATATCTTCCTCCACGACCATTCACGGATGCTGACGGTGGAGGTTGTCAAGGTGATATTTCAATTCACCCAGATTGGTGATTAGATTTCTCTGTCCCCCCTTGAGTTGTGCATTAACAGTGCTATCTATGACTCCCTCAAGAATTGGAAGGATCGTTTTTTCTTTGTTCGCATTGCTCACAGCTTGCCACTGTCCTAGGATTGGGGCAATGTTCCTGGTGGTCTCACCAGGAAGCCGACGTAGGAGGAGGTGAAGGCGGTGGAGTCCATATTGCAGCTGGTGAATGAGCATCTCTCCGAGTTCAGGAGGGATCACCTGGTCTCGAGGCAGGAGGCCAAGAAAGCTCGTTGGGGTCCTCCTTCACCCATCCAGAAAGTCAAACCTTCTTCAGCAGTGTCGCAGCACAAGAGGAAAGCCGACTCTATTACTATTGACGGGGCTGGCGCTTCTGTGGCTGCTCAGGCTCCCAGCAGTCCAAGAAGAAAGAAGGTTGCTCCAGTGAAGCCTACTTCTTCGTCATCCACAGAGCCGAACTACAAAATGGTCGGATGACTCACTGGAATCGAAGAGCACTCCGAAGTAGGGGCTTCCGTGGAGGACTCTTGGGCCATTGTACGCGTTGTCAAAGGAGCCAACATCATTGAGCTGTCTTCGCCGAGTGACTTGGCGGTGCCTGATGCGTTGACAGAGCTGCTGCTTGAACTCGTCAGGTTAGAGGAGCCAGCTGCGGAGCTGTCTGCTGAGCTGGGAGAGTCAGCCGCTGGAGCACTTGCTGAGGCAATTGACGTCTTTGTAGAGCCTGCTCCGGAGTCCTTTACTCCAAGTCTCATGGACACCACGCCGCTGGAACCTGCTGGTGAAGGCACGGTGGAGCGGTCTTAGGCAAAGCCCACTCCAGGTCTCCCTCCAGCAGGCTCTAGGTCACGGAGATGGCCATGGAGGGAACGAAGAGTCTTTCAGGTAACTTTTCAAAGCTCTCAATTTCTTTTTCCTGGGTTGTTACTGCCTAACTTCTTTGACTTTTTGTAGGAGGACAAGATTTTGTTGGCAATGAGTAAGGGTCTGTGCCAAAGGGATGTAGTGATCGGCTCTCACGACGAGGAGATCATCGAGATGCAAGAGGAGATGGACCAATTGGAGGCCCAAGTCAAGAAGCACCATGAGGTGGAGGCCGCCCTCCAGGTTAAGCTGTTTGAGTTGAGAGCGCAATCTGCAGGACTAGAGGAGAGGGCTAAACGGGCGGAGACACTTGTGGGTGAGCTCCGAGGAAGGATAGCCTCGTTAGAGAACGAACTATCCAATTGTCTACGTCCTCAGGAGGTTACCGTGGTGCTATGGGTCAGGATTTGGGAAGGCATCAATATTTGTCGCCACATTGTCAAGATTGTGGACCCCAAATTTTCAACCGGTGTCCTTGACCCATCAAACCGTGCCGCCTAGAGACGTGAGGACCTGGTTGATTATGCTAGGGGCAACTAAGGGCCTCTTCTACCTATCCCTGGGAGCTCTGCTCTTTAGCTGTAATATTATATTTTGGATTTTGGTCTCCTCTTATATATTTGAACATATTAATGAGAAAAACACTCTTACAGCATTTTAATCTGTCTTACTTTTCCTTTCATTATTTGTTTCCTGCTTGATTTCTATTCCAGCCGGCCAACTTACTGAGTGGCCTTTGGGTAGGTCAACTTGGAGCATTGACCGCCATGGTCTTCTTGCTTAGAGATGGACCCTTGGTCCTCAAGAAATCACTTTTATACATAAGCATGCCTTAGCGATTTGTGCCATTGTAATGTGTGGCACTGTCCAGGTTATGATTCCGGGTGGCCAACTTTGGGGTCTTTATTCTTTCGAACCTTGCCCCGATTTATTAACCATCGTAGACTAAGTGCAGTATCTCTTGCTGGAGGAGGTCGTCACGCATACTGTTTAAACCCCCTAAGGTTTAGTATTAGACCACAAATGAGCCACTTGGATGACCAAGATTTAACTTGACCACTTACGGACCTCCTGGATGACCAGGGTTTAATTCGACTGTTTACGGGCCGCTTGGATGATTAAGGCTTAATTCGACCGCCTACGGGCCACCTGAATAACTAGGGTTTAATTCGACCATCTACAAGCAGCCTAGATGACCAACGTTCAATTTGACTGCCCACGGGTTGCCTGGATAATCAAGGTTTAATTGCAAGTGGGTGAAACCCGCCTGCTTAGGGACAGTTTAGGTTATTTATTTTGTATAACCTGTAAGTAAGCATTCATATAAAAAAAGAAAAAGAAAGAAAAGAAAAGCATGGTACAATACAAAGGAAAAAGAATTTTCTTTTTATTGATAATAATGTATGTTACAAGCACACTTTGTATCATACAAATGACCTACCTAGGTCTTCACTGGTAGTATTGTTTCAAGTGGACTGCGCTCTACGTCTACGAAACCAACTTGTCATTCTGGGTCCAAAACTTGTATGCACTATTTCGCAGGATGGCTGAGACTAGGAATGGACCTTCCTAATTTGGGAAAAGCTTATTCCAGTCGGCTATCTTATCCATAACCTCTATGCTTCGTAAGATTAATTCCCCAATTTTGAATTGACGTGCTTTGACTTTCTTGTTGTAATAACGATCAATTCATTGTTGGTAAGCGAGTGTGCACATCCTGGCTGCGTCGCGGGCTTCCTTCAGTAGATATAGGTGTTCCTTGATCATTTGAGAGTTGTTAAGTGGATTGAACGCTTCGACCCTAAAGCTTAGGAGCCCGACCTCAACCGGTATTACGTCTCAGTCCCATAGCAGAGATTGAAGAGTGTCTTGCGAATTGGTTCCTTTGGAGTCGTCCGGTATGACCATAGGACGAGCGGTAGCTCGTTGACGCCGGAGCCCTCTACATCCTTCGACTTGGTCTTCAGATCATGTAGTGTACGGTTCGTGGCTTCAACCTGTCCATTTGCTTGGGATAGGCTATCAAAGTGTGGATCAGTCTGATACCTAAATTGATACAATATTTGGTAAAGTGATTTCCCAAGAATTGGGTTCTGTTGTCAGTCACGATGACCTCAAGAATGCCAAATCTGCTTATGATGCTCTGGCAGATGAATTCCAAAGCGTTGTGCTTGACGATCTTGACTAGCGGGGCGGCTTCAACCTATTTGATGAAATAGTCTATGCCCGTGATAATAAAGTTCATTTGCCCAGTGCAATGGAAAATTGGTTGAGAATATCGAGCCCCCATTGTGCGAAAGGACAAGGTACTTGGAGGGATCTCAACTTTGAGGGCGGATGGTGGTAGAAATCCGCCGTGGAGTTGACAATTGTCATACTTTCTCACAAACTCCAGAGCATCCTTCTTTATTATAGGCCAGTAATATCCCTGGCACATAACTTTGAACTCTAGGTTCATGTCGCCAATGTGTGATCCACACATCTCGAAGTGGACTTTGCTCAATGCATAGTTGCCCTCCTCAGGAGTAAGACACCGAAGGTACGGAGTCAAGTATCCACAGCAATATAGTTGTCCATTGACTATGGTGTACCAGTCGGCTATCTTCTTGATCCACTTGGCTTCATTCGAGTTATCCGACAGTGTTCCATCCGTCAGACACCTCCAGTACGGTGTCATCGAGTTTTCAGTGTTAGAGACTTGTATCGCTTCCTATTCCTCTATACTGGGGGTGCTCAAAACTTCCATCATGTCCCTCGAGTACTATTCTGGATCTTCGGCCACCGCCACTCTAACAAGTTGGTCGGCCTTCAAGTTCTCAATTCTAGGGACGTGGACCAAGTTCAGTTTGTCAAATCTACGGATAGCGTCCTTTTCCTTGGCCAAGTATTTAGTTAAGAGATGGCTGCACGCCTCAAAACTTTCATTAATCTGGTTAATCACTAGTTCTGAGTTTCTATAAACAGTTAGTCGTGTAGCTGAGAACTCTCTGGCTAGTCATAATTCGGCTAACAGGGCTTCATACTCGATAACGTTATTGGTGGCTAAAAAATCAAGTTTATGGGAGTACTTCACCTCAAACCTGTCTGGAGTCCTTAGGACCATTTCGGCACCGCTGCCTGAGTTGGTAGATGAACCATCCACGTTATGGACTCATTCCAACTCTTCTAGGTAGTGATATGTGTCCTCAGTGGGGTACTCATTGATGATTGGGGTCGTGGTCTCAACTATAAAGTCGGCGAGGGCCTACCCCTTGATAGCTGGCCTAGGCCGAAATTTGATGTTGAACCCTCTCAACTCAGTGGCCCACTTTACCCGCCATCCGAAAATGTCAGGTTTTTAGATGATAATCTTCAGTGGCTAGTCAATCAGAACGACCACGTGATGAGCTTGAAAATATGGTCTCAGCTTTCGGGCTGAGAAGACGAACACCGAGGCAAGCTTCTCAAGGCGCAGGTAGCGGGTCTCTACACCAGTCAATATTTTACTTACATAGTAGACCGGCCGCTGAGCATTTGTATCCTGACATATGAGAACTGAGCTAAGAGCCACTTTTGTCACTGCCAAATAGAGGTACAACTCTTCTCTGTCTCTGGGTGACGTCAGTAATTGTTGACTGGTCAGGTACTACTTTAACTCCTTGAAGGCTGCCTGGCACTCTACGGTCCACTGGAAACCATTTACTTTTTTCCTCCTTAGAGCCTTAAAGAAATGCTGATATTTGTCTCCCTACTTTTCCAAGAAGCAGGACAGCGCTGCCAGTCTTCCAATTAGTCTCTAGACATCCTTGACACTTCACTGTGGAGACAAGTCCATGAGGCCTTTGATTTTCTCTAGGTTTGTTTTAATCCCTTGCTGAGAGACGTTGAAATCCATGAACTTTCCTGAGGACACTCCAAATATGCACTTTGATGGATTTAGCTTCATCTGGTGTGCTCGGAGCACCTCAAAGAATTCAGTTAGATCGCTAATATGGTCGATGGTAGTCTTACTCTTGACAAGCATATCGTCAACGTATACCTCCATATTGTGGCCGATCTGCTTCTCGAACATCTTATTTACGAGCCTTTGGTAAATGGCACCCGTATTTTTCAGACCAAAAGGCATAACCCCGTAGCAATAGGTGTATTGATCGATCATGAATGAGGTGTGTTCCTCATCCTCCCGGTACATCCGAATCTAGTTGTAGCCTGAGTACGTATCCATGAAACTCAGCAGCTCATGTCCAAAAGTTGAGTATACCAATAAGTCGATCTTAGGCAAATGGAAGCTATCCTTTGGCAGGCTTTGTTGATATCGGTGGAGTCGACGCACATCTGCCATTTTTCGTTGCTCTTCTTTACCAGGATGACGTTGGAGAGCCAGTCTGGGTATTGGACTTCTGTGATAAAATTGGTGTTCAGTAGCTTTTTTACCTCTTTTCGGATAGCTACAAGTTTCTCCACAGAGTGGTTCTTTCGCTTCTACCTAACGGGCTTATGACTAGATCAAGGCCCAATTTGTAGACCATTATTCCAACCAGAATTCCAAGCATGTCAGCGGGTGTCCATACGAATATATTAGCGTTCTGTCTCAAGAACACTATCAACTCACCACGTAGAGATCCGACAAGTGAGCCCCTAATCTATACACACCTCTCTGGGTTTTTCGGATTTAGTGGTACTAGGTTAGTGGCCTCACCAGACTGCACCTGCTGCAAGGTTGTTTCATCTCAATGGTCCAAGTCTTCCGCCGCCACTCGGGGCAATCTATGACATGTAAAATATCCGCCCAATTATTTAGTCACCCAATACTTCACCGATATCGCATGCTATTGAAAATTTTATTTTTAAATACGATATTGATGGCTCCGAACACTGTTAGGCACGGTCAACCTAGGATAGCGATGTATATGGATGGTAAGTCAACAACCAGAAAGGTAAGTGAGTGATTCTCCGTTCTGGGATATGTACCCAGGGTGAACTCCAACTGTATTGTTCCTTGGATAGTCATAGGTTTATTATCCAGGCCATACAATGGCTTTTCGGTAGGTTTTAGGTGATTCTTTTTAAATCAAATTTTAAAAAAGGTATCGAGATAAAATAAATCTTTCGAGTTTTCATTATCAATGAAGACCCATTTTAGCTGGTAGTCTACAATACCATCTGAAATAAGTACAGATATGATAGGGGGATCTCAATGTGGAGAGAATACATGAGCCATGTCACTATCACTAAAGCTAATGATATTTTCCTCCACTCTCTGTTTCTTGCATCTAGCTTATTGTTCATTGTGTATACTTGGGTCTTGGGCAGTTGGGTCGTCATCGTGTTGATCACTCTAGCCGCGACCCTGTTCCATGGCTGGGACAGATCTAACCCTTCTCCACCGGAGGTGCCGCAATTCTGTCCAGGGTTCATAACAAACCTGGTGAGGTGGCTTGTCCGGATAAGCTCCTCAATCTCCCATTCGGCCGTTTTGTAGTCCTCCATAGTGTGCCCCAGAGATCGATAAAAATCACGATATTTTGCTAGATTTCCTCCCTCCGTGTTCTTTAGTGGCATTGGCCACTTAAAAAACTTTTCACCATAGATCTGCATGAGGACATTGGCCCGTGTGTCGTTAACAGGAGTCAAGTTGATCGGCCTAAACACCTTATGGACCAGTGCTCCAGTCCTATGCTGCTTCCGGTGGGGATTGTCGCTGCCACCGTTCTTCCTCTTTCCCTCAGCCGGGAAAGAGTGAGGCTGATTGGTCATCTCAGGACGCTTCGCCTCGTCAACTTCTGTAATATCCCAAAATATTTTTATCCGATTAAATTGGGATTATTTATTATTTTGGGTAATTTTAAGTAATTCGGCCGCGAGAAAAACT
>JAODPA010150446.1:0-41477 GCA_025585075.1 Nepenthes mirabilis
TATTTGTATGGGTTGGTATATTTGTATGTATATATATGTGTTGGTATAGGTATATGGGTTGGTATATTTGTACGTACATTTATGTGTCTATGGCAGAATGTGTTCTTGTATCTTACTATGGAATTATGGTAAATTATCATTCGCGTTAATTTTGTTAGCGTGCGTATATTTATTGGTACTCTATGGCTAAGTTGAGGAGAACGTATGAAAACACTAAGGTATCGGGTCGAATGGGAGGCTACGAAACCTTAGTGTAGTCTGCACTTTTCCAATACTGAATCCATATTCCGGGGGTTGAGGTCGTTTGGATGGATACTTATAATCCTGTGAACCGAATTGTGAGATATCAGTGGATATCGAGCCTAGGTGGTGCTGGGTTTGACTTGATAATGATATGAATATTCTGTGGATCAGAGGATCACAGAATATATGAAGGTTATCCGATAGGATAACGAGAGTGTTGATCGGTACTTGTACACTACGGCTGACAAGTATCATGAGACCATGGGGTCGCTTGTTAAACTTGCGAGCATCGAAACCTTGAGGTTACCCGCTGTGGGTCGGTGTGTAAATTGAGGGTTCACAGGGATGTATAACGTCCAAGGAGACTTTCGTAATATCTTGTATAATTGGGACCTCATTTGTGATGGGTTCGATGGAACCTATGCCGTGATTGTTACTTAGATTCGGTGGAATCCAATTTGCATCCTTGAGTCTTGTTGTCATATGGCTTTGAGTCGTAGATACGACATGTTGTTGAATCTCGGATAATTGTCTATGTAACTATGTTCCGAGACGCGTTATTATATTCCATTATTTCTTTGTTTATTTACTTGCTGGGCATTATGCTCACCTTGAGTTTTATTGGCTCCAGTGTAAAGTTATGACAGGTTAGAAGGAAATCAAGGTGTGGCTGAAGAATTTCGGGATAGAGACTATCTTGGGATGAGAAGCTTGTGACTGGAAGCTTTAAAGTTAACTTTATTGATCGAGGTTTTATTGTCGAGACTGCATTCCCAGAGTTTAGATTTTCATAAGCATTTATTGTATTTAGAACATTTATTATGGGAATTAAAAATCAATATGTATTATTTAGTGATGCATTTATGAGATCATTTATTATTTTGGGTTTCCGCTTGGCGGTCTCGGGTTGGGTCGGGTGACTCGGGCTCGGGGCATAACACCAATGGCCTTTTTACTTCTAGAGAGGCAGACCATAAGAATTTAGATACTTCTAATTCCTTTACAGTCCTCCAGGGTTTAGCTCAGGTTGAATCTCTTCATGGTGACACATGCCCTCCGGATTATCTGAAGGAGGTCCCCACTGTTAACCCAATATATTCGATTGATAATGGCTTAGAACCTCCCATGAGGTCCGATGAGATTACAAATGCCCCGAAATTGCAATGTGGAATTCATGAGGAACGGTTGAGCCATAGCTGCCATCCGGACTCTACACCATCTCCCCCAACATCTGATTCTGATGGGCATGTGGATGTCGAGTTATCTCGGGAATCTCCTGATCCTGAATCAGCTGGTACTCCAGAGTTATTTATGAATAAGCAAAGCCCAGATTCCATGACTACTCATTTTTCCAATGGCTCTGTAACTAAGCGGGGAAAAAAGCGTCAAAAAAGAAAAAACCCTCGGGGTCGAAGAGATTTTTTCCACTTCCGCCTTCAACTCATGATTAATATAGCCTGTTGGAATGTGAGGGGGCTAAATGGGTTAGTAAAAGCCCACGAAGTCCGAAACCTCATCAGCTCCCACGGTTATAGTATTATGGGTTTAGTCGAAACCAAAGTTGCTAAGAAGAATTCTGTGTCCATATCAACTAGGATTAGTCCTCTTTGGGAGTGGCACATGAATTACTCTGCAACTTCTCTTGGGCGAATTTGGGTTAGTTGGGATTCCACCAAGGTAGGGATGAAAATTATTTCTTCAGAAGATTAGGTTATCCACACTGAAGTCCTGGCTCTGGAGGAAAATTTTCGTTGTATTATATCATTCATTTATGGTGCAAACTCAGAAAGTCTCCGTAGGCGTCTATGGGAAAGCCTTAGACAGATGACTTTCCTCCCTAGTGATCTTCCCTGGGCTACGCTGGGGGATTTCAATGCTATTTGGTCGCCGTCTGAGGCACTTGGTAGTGTTTGGCACCATAAAAGTTCCTGCGAATTTGACAAATGCCTTCGAGATTGTGATCTTGAGGATGTGTGCCATGATGGCATGCATTACACATGGAATGATGGGCGGGACCCTACCAATCGGATTTTCAGGAAGCTTGATAGAGTTGTGTCAAATGGGTAGTGGATGGATCACTTCAGAAGGGCCAAAGCAACTTTCCCACCCCCCAGACTATCTGATCATTCTCCATACATTCTTTTTCCGTCAAATGATCGACATCAAAATCATGGGATGTTCCGTTTTAACAATTTTCTCACCAAATCCCCAAGATTTCACCAAGTAGTTAAAGATGCCTGGGTTGATGGTGTGAGAGGTACCCCTATGTTTCATTTGGTGTCAAAACTCAAAAGAACGAAGTCTGCACTGAAAGCTTTAAATTTTCAGGAAGGAGATGTCCATGATGAAGTCTTGCGGACTAGGAAAAATTTGGAGGAAGTTCAGGGTCAACTCCCTTCACCCCTTGGGTGTTCCAATGTGGAAACTTCATATAGGGCGGCTTATCACGATGCCATGGCAAAGGAAGCTGAATTCTTTCAACAAAAAGCTAAGACCAAATGGCTTAAAGAGGGAGACCGGTGCACAAAATTCTTCTTCAAGACCATAAACAGTAACAATAATCGGAAAAGAATTATCTCCCTACTTGATGAGACTGGGAACCCGACTGTTGGGACTGAGGCTGTCCATAAATTGATTGTCGATCATTTCAAAAAGGCTCTTGGCTCCGGACGTACGGGTGGCCCGATAGATGCATCTTGGATTAGGCCTTACATCCATAACACTGTTCCGAATTGTCTAAATGGCCCACTCATTGGCCCTGATACTGAGGAGGAGATACAAAAAGCGATATTCACGATTGGTGATGATAGAGCCCCTGGGCTGGACGGTTTCTCTTCAAAATTCTTTAAGGCTTCATGGGAGGTTGTAGGTCAATCTATTTGCAAAGCTATCTGTGATTTTTTCAACCATGGAAAACTTCTCAAATAATTGAATACAACTATTATCAGTCTTATCCCGTAGGTGCAGTCCCCGAAAACTGTTTCTGACTACCGACCAATATCATGCTATAATGTCATCTACAAAGCCATCTCAAAGATCATTGCAAACCGGCTAAAGATGACATTACCATATCTTGTTGGAAAGTGCCAAACGGCTTTTGTTGCAGGTCGTCACATTAGTAATAATATTCTTCTGGCTCAAGAACTTCTACATAAGTATCACCTCGGACATGATCCTCCCAGGTGTACTTTAAAAATCGATCTGATGAAAGCATATGACTCCGTTCACTGGGACTTCATTATCACTATGCTGTCTCTTATGAAATTTCCTACTCAAATGGTAGAATGGATCAGGCATTGCATTACCACCCCTTCGTATACTATGAACATCAATGGAGAAGCAATTGGGTTTTGCAAAGGGGGGAAAGGCCTACGCCAAGGTGATCCTATCTCGCCATACTTATTTGTGCTTGTAATGGAGGTGCCAAATGGAATCATTGAAGTGAAGGCTAGAAGGAATGATCAATTCAAATTTCATTGGAAATGCAAAGAGACTCGAACAATCATGTTTGCCGTTGCAGATGACCTTCTTCTTTTCTCTCATGCTGATATTACCTCTATTCGGATTCTCAAAGATTGTCTTGAGGAGTTCCAATGGCTCTCGGGACTCTCGGCAAATAGAAATAAAAGTGAGGTTTTTATCTGTGCAAAGGACTGTTCTATCCATCAAGACATTGTTGGTCTTTTGGGCTTCAGGATGGGTAGTCTTCCAAGTCGTTATTTGGGGGTGCCTTTGATCACCACTAGGCTCTCTTCCAAGGATTGTACTTCTCTTATAGATCGCATTACTCGTCGGATTCAACCCTGGAAGAATAGGTGGCTATCATTTGGGGGTTGTTTGCAACTTGTCACATCTATTCTATCCTCCATTCATATCTACTGGGCCTCCATTTTCATCTTGCCCAAATCCATTCTCAAATCGATTGAATGTATCATTCGTCAGTTCCTCTGGTCTGGATCATCCGAAGGAAAGTTTACTGCAAAAGTCGCATGGGATGAAGTGTGCTACCCTAAGAGTGAGGGTGGGTTGGGATTTAGAAACTTGCGGGATCTGAATGAAGCTCTCATATGCAAACTCTTATGCAGGCTCATCTCAAAAGATCCTGAATCGGTTTGGTCCTCTTGGATTCATAAAACCAGGATAAGAGATCGTTGTATTTGGACTATTAAAGTTCCGGAGTCAACACCGTGGAGTTGGAGGAAGATTATGAAACTTTTCCCTTTCATGCGCTCTCACTCCATCCATACCATCGGTGACGGATCTGATATTTTTCTGTGGCATGACAATTGGCACCCATTGGGGCCACTGAGTATGGTTAGTTCTGATCATGCTGGTTTGGTCTCGGGGCTGACATGGGATGAAAAAGTTCATACGATTATCAGAAACAACCAATGGGTATGGCCAAATCCCTATGATCATGAAATCCCTTGTCTTGTAGAGAAATGCCCACTTATTCTCCCAACGCCAATAGATCTGACTCAGTGAGATGGGATGACAATGCTGATGGTAAATTTTCATCTAAATCTACTTACTTTCTTATCCATCCTCATAAGCCAACTTTGACATGGACTGATCTAGTTTGGGGTCCCTTCCATATTCCTGCTCATGCCTTCACACTCTGGTTGGCAATTAAATGTAGGCTAAGTACCAACGATTGCATCCATGGGGTTCCCAATCTCTCTTCTAAACGCATCCTTTGTGACTCGGCTGATGAAAATCATGAACGTCTCTTCTTTTCATGTTCATTCTCTAAAGATCTTTGGTCCCGGATCCAAAGGAAAATGGGCATTCAGTGGCCCTACTCTGATTTGAAACAAAACATTGATTGGGCGGCCCAGAAATGGAAAGGAAAGACTTTTATGGCTCGATCTAAAAGGATTACTCTTGCAGCCACAGTTTATTTCATCTGGAAGGAGCGTAACAAACGAATTTTTTAGGAATCCGCCCCACAAGATATTCCATAGATTTTCTCGACGATTATCAATGCAGCTCGCAATAAATTGAAGACAACATTGGAAAATGACAAACGCACCCCGAGATTGTATCTGATGCATTGGAATTTATAAAAAAAAAACTTGTATCGGGATTGGTTGTTTTTCCGTATTCCAGTCCCAAAAAAAAAAGGTGTCGGGATTGACTGTCCTCATTTTCATACTTACCCGTGTTCTAGGTAGAAAATTAGCTTTCGGGCTTGACTGTTTCTTATTTTTGATACTTTCCCATATTCCTTAGATATGGTATGTGTATTCTGGGCTAAATCTTGGCTAAATTTGTCTTGTTGCCCGAGTTTTGTATCGTGTTATTATATTAAAAAAAAAGGCTTTCGGGATTGTCTGTTCTCTCTTTGTTATTCCTCATGGAGGAATAGATGGCTCTCCTTTGGCGGGCGGTTACAACTTGTTGCCTCTATCCTATCATCTATCCACCTTTATTGGGCTTCTCTTTTTATTTTACCAAAATCCATTCTTAAAGATATTGATTGCATCCTCCGCCGCTTCCTTTCGAACAGATCTTCTGAAGGTCGAGTCAATGCTAAAGTGGCTTGGCACGATATTTGCTACCCCAAGAATGAAGGTGGCATCAAGAACTTGATTGATCAAAACAAGGCTCTTAATTGCAAACTCCTTTGGCGTCTCCTCACTAAAGACACGAATTCAGCGTGGTCTTTATGGATCTACAAGAACAGAATCAAAGACCGGTGCATTTGGACCATTAAAGTCCCGGCATCGGCCCCTTGGAGCTGGCAAAAAATTATGAAATTTCGGCCTTTTATGCGTGCTTACTCTGTTAAGGACATTGGGGATGGATCTGATACCTTCCTCTGGCACGATAACTGGCATCTCCTTGGCCCCCTAAGTGAGGTGAGCACCGACCGTACTCGCCTTGTCTCGGGTTTGCATTGGGATATTAAGGTCGATGCTATAATCAGGGACAATAGATGGGATTGGCCCAACCCCTTTGACACTGAGGTTTCCCACCTTGCTGTGAATATGCCGACTAACCCTCCCTGTAGCAACCAAAAAGACTCTTTGAGATGGGCTGGGACTCTCAATGGCAAATTCTCGACTAAGTCCGCATACACTCTCATCCACCCTCCCAAACCAAAGGTTACCTGGGCTCCTTTGGTGTGGGGACCTTCCCATATTCCTTCCCACGCATTTACCCTGTGGCTCGCCATTAGGGGGAGACTGAATACCATTGATCGCCCCCATTATATCCCGAACATTTCTCCCAAATGCATCCTCTGCAACACAAGAAATGAAGACCTTGAGCATCTTTTCTTCTCCTGCCCATTTCCCAGAGCTTTATGGACTAATGTCCAAAGATATTCTGGTATCCATTGGCCCCATCCTGAGTGGTATCAAAACATATCATGGGCTGCATCTATCTGGAAAGGGAGAAACCTTTCGGTTGTCTGTAAGTGCTTTTCTTTGGCCGCAACGGTTTACTTCATATGGAAGGAACGCAATAATCGAATTTTCCAAAAATCTCCTCCCAAGACATTTCTCGTCTTTTCTCTTGGGTGGTTGATGTTGTGAGGATAAAATTAATGACCATCTCGGTTCCTAAGAGGGATGGTTATTGGTTGACTCAGATTCGGTGGGGTATATAAATAAAAATAAATAAATAAATAAAAAATTTGGTAATTGGAGAGCTGCCAGCCTTGCTTTCCGGCTATTCTTTTCTGGTTTTTGAGCTCATGGTTTTGTCGTTCTCCCCGTTTGGAGCGTGTGGTTATTGTTTCCTGGTCTAGCTTGTTCTTGTGTGGACTTGGCTCCCGGTTTTGTTTAGTTAGTCCTTTTTTTCGTTGTACTGTTTTTCTTCCGATACTTGGGTTGCTTATGTAGCTCTGGTATTGTACTGTCCCCTCCCTCAGTATTGTCTCAACTCCCAAAAAATAAATAAATAAATAAAGAGTGTAGCTTTTGCCTTCTGTGGAGTCTGGCGCTCTCGCCTGATTTTCTGCTTTTCTATGCTGTGATCATTGTTGCTGCCTATCGGGTGGCTTGGCTCTCTAGTACTTGATTCGGTCGGTTGTTGGGTGGAATGCATTGAGTGGAACTGAATTCTTGGAATGCTGGATTCCTAGTCTATGGATCGGACGATGATGCTGTTTGTGGTGTGATGGCATTTTGTGCTTGACCTTGGAGTGGAGATGACCTGAAGTTATGGTGCTTCTAAAATGGGACCTGGGGTTGTAGCAGCTGAAGGATATGGTTTTCCTGGTCATTGAATGGGGTTTGTTTGTTGCATTGTGTTGATCTGAGGGGGTTGTGATATTGCTGCATTTACATTGGTGTAGCTCTCTACGGGTTTTGGTTCTGATTTCATCTGTTCGGCTGGGTGATGGACATTTTTGAGTGTTGCACTAAAGTTTTGTGAACACTGCCTATGGGCTCTTTGGCGTGAAGGCTGGGTGGCTTGATGCAGAAAGCTGGGTTTGGTGGGAAGGTCTTGCTGGGTTTACTGATATGCAAATATTGCATCTGATGCTACTCATTTTCGTCTATGGCGATGCTTGGGGCGAGTAGGTTTTGCCACTTTTAAGCTGCTATATTGGCATTCTCTTGATGGAGTTATGGGACTGAGATTGGGTGCTTATGATGTTCGAATCTCCCGTGCTGCCATTGGTATTTGATGCTGCAGATGATTGACGCTGGTTGCCGGAAGAAGCCTAATTTGCTGGTTCAAGCTGCCATAGCTGGTGTGATGCGGGAAGTGATGCTGAAACATGTTGAGTTGGCCTGTTTGCTTCCTCAAGTTGAAGCAGGGATTGTACTGCCCATGGTATTTAGCATGATAGCTGTTCTGTGGAGATGTGTTGCAGGTGTATGATGTTGAAGCCTTTCTGGTTTGTGGTGTGTTGCCTGCTGAAGCATTGTGGGCTTCTGTCCTGCGAGATGCTTAGGCTGCCATGATGAAATGATTGCGCTGATATCGATCCACGATGCCTTCGGTTGCTGCTGGAGGCATTTGCTGGTGTTGGGGGTTCTGGGTGCTGCAGTTGGGGTTGCCTCGGTGTTGCTGAGGTTTGGGCTGTAGCCATTCAGGAACGTGCTGGTGTTGGCAGGTTGGCACCTTGATTGTTTACCTCATTGCTGTTTCAGCTGTTGGATGTGCAGAGACTGAAGCTGGGCTTGGCCGCTGTGATGAAATCTGGATCCTATTGCTTCATTAAGATGAAGTCTGTGTATTGCTGCGCCGGGCTATATTCATTGGGCTGATGGGGAACTTTTGTGCTGCACTTTCTCATAGCAGGTGTAACAGAATGCCAGCTCATGAGGTCTTTTTTTTTTTTTGCTCTTCACTTCAGACTATTTGTGCTGGAGGTTGATGCTGAAACCGAAGCAGTTGGGAGCAGATGTTAAATCATGCTCTTTATTGGAGGCTGGTTGCTACTATCCATTTGTGTGGATTAATTATGTTGCAGCCCTGTTTGTGCCTTCTGATGCCGGTTCTCTCTCACTGATTTAGTAATCGGGTTCTCGGTGGTGGAACTTTGCTGTGGCATTTTGGCGTGGAATGTTGGCTGCCTTTCTTCAATCTGGCCAAGTGTGGCTTTGAATCTGGAGCTGTTTATTTCGCACTTGATTGATGTTCCTTGGCTGATCTAGTCTTCCCCGTTGGATATACGGGTCTCGGAAGCTGTTGGACTTTACTTACTCTTTGTATATACTTTCTGCTTACGTGCCAACTTTCTACGATTACGTTGAAGGTCTTGAGGTGCTGGATTTGTTACTTCGGGCCTTGCTGCGAACCGATGGAATGGGGTGCCATGTTTAGATGCTGGATACGAGATGCAGTTTCTGTTGTATATATCAGTGCATGTCCGGTTGCTTTTTAGCTTGAGCTAAAGGTTGTTAGGTTGATCTAGTCAACTGAGTTTGTGCCTGTTCTTTTTTTTATTCTGTTAAGTCTGTAGTTAGTTGTCCTCCTAGAGATCTTAGGTATTTTCTGATGTACCATTTGCTCGGGGCATGCCCTAGCGTTTATGTTTTAACTTCAAGTCAAAACACTTGGAGATAAAACATAGATTTTGTAATTTTTCTCTCTTTAATCCAAAATACTTACTTACCAAAAAAAAGGTCTCGAGTTCAAGACTTTTCCAAAAAAAAAGAAAAAAAATTTTCTTTCCTGCAGGACACGTTTTCAAGGAAGTGGACAACTCCAGGCGCTGGCTAATGTTGCTTTCTTACACAGGCAATCCCATTGGTTCTAAGAGAAGTCAAACGAAGACATTGGGCGCTTATGAAGCAGATTGATGACCTCAAGTTGGCACAATTCTATGGGAGTGGACCAATCCAGCCGATGGATAATGATGCTACCTTGAACAGGCATTCCCAAGGATTCTACGAGATGACAAATGAAGACCTTGTGTATTTATGAAGCTGATTGATACCTCATTGAAGCTTGCCTATCCAATATACACACTGATGGATGGTGAACACGTGATTTGCTAGATGTCTCCAGTTTCTGTCTCTCCGTGGATGTAGATTCCTGAATAACAAGACAAGTTCCCTCAACCACAAAGATCTGCGATGGATTAGTCTTTTTGTAACCTTGATGAGAATTGCGATTATGTTTTCTTGTATGTTTTTCATGAATTGGTCTATGTAGTGCTCGGGGTATGCCCTAGCGTGTTGTTCTACCTCGAAGTTGGCAAAACACTTGGAGGTTGAACATCTTTTCTGTAAATTTTATTTAATTTAATCTCATCTTACTTACCAAAAAAAAAGTGTTCTACGATTTCTCTAACTAGCTCGGACTCCACGGCCTCGATCTCCTCCTTTCTCTCTCTTATTTGTCACCCTCTCTCTCTCTAAAAGGGTTTGGTTGTGTGGGAAAATGAAATCACAAAATAGCACGGAGCTTTAAAATGGCCTGATGCTTGAGTGTACGGTGAGCGCAACCTTACTGCCCAGGCCAGTTCGAGCGCACGTCAGCACAGCCAACTTAAATTCTGTGCTCTCCGTGGGCTCGAGCCCACGGAGGGCGCGGGTCAAGCTTGCAACAAGTCTGCAGCAAGTATACTTCGCATTTTTTTTCCATTTGGGACTCGTTTTGACCATTCTAACACAATCTTTCATATCATTGGACCTTATTTTTTTATTATATAAGTCATGATTATCACAATTTAAAACCTGAAATCTTATTTACGAATTAATGTTTCACAGCTTACAATTTTAGTTTTCGATTTACCATTTTCGGTTCTTTGAGCTTTTTAATCCGATTCTTTCCATACCTTTTGACCATAATTTGCCTATTCTAACTTAATTACCTCCCAATTATCATATTTCGGAACTCGGGTCATTATATTCTCCCCCATTTATAAAAATTTCATCCTCGAAATTTGACGAATGTCGAAATCCCTGAGTCAGAGGCAATCTCTCAAGCATTCCCAATCACCTCCTTAGTTAGACAATTATCCCAGAAAACTTCAAGCATTGAATTGTTTTTATCCTTATTACCTATTTCATTCTATCAAAATCTAAGTTGAACCCTCCTTGTGGGGATAAGCTTTAAGTATCTCAAGATAATTCATCACAATCACTTATTTATTTCCACATTTATGATACCTGGGAAAAACTTCACACTAATCTACCAAGTTTGAGGGCAACTTAAACCTATTAATTCCCTGTGACAAGCTCAAGTACTCAATCGGTTGAAAATTCTTACTTTAAATTATGCTAAGTCTCAATAATGAGCATTCTCCCCGAACCTTAAATTCCTATAATCGGTGGTAACCTTTTAAATTTTTCTAGCATTGCCAAATCACCTTATTGATTAAACGGTTATCTCAAAGAATATTGAGTGATGAATTATCCCGGTTCTTATTACCCAATGCGTTCTATTAGAATCTAATTCTACCGAATTCAAGACACACCAAATTCATTAACTACTTTTTTGACTTAACTCGAAACCTTAAACGGTTGAAAGTTCTTGCCTGATCCTATCCTAAGCCTAGAAGGAAAATATTCCTTCTGAGCCTCAGATTGAGCCTCATCATATGTGGGTTTGCCACATTTCTGCTACGCTACTCTAATTATTTATCTAATTACAAATCATCCGGTTATAATTTGCCATTATATCAAATTTAACTTAACTCCCAAAAGTCCCTTACCAAGTTTCAATTAAGATTTTGGCACAAACTTCAAATCGCAAACAACTTCAAGATCGAAATACCTTGTATCCTCAAATTACAAATAAATTGGAAACTACAATTATAATTATCACCCAAAGATTTATTATAGCTTTAGGTCATTACCCGAAATCTCAAAACCCAAATACTTAGAAACCTCAGAATCTTGTTGGCATACTGAAGGGCCACCTAATTTAATCCGAACACGTTCTTCATAATTATAATATAAGTGAATAGTCCTGAAACATAACCATAGGGATTTCTCGTTCCAAAATTTCATGGCTCTAATACTTTGAATACTTTTCTATCTCCTAATTTAAGAAAATGACCCCCTATTATCAAAGAATTTGAACGTATTCGCAATTTTTCCTTTCGCATCTCCTACAAATAACCGAAAGCACACTGAGCCTAAAAACTCTCAACGTCAATTATCAGCATTAAGGCTAAATTTTTTAAAGACACTAAGGTTTCTCCAGCAATCCTTAAATTGGTCTATCCATTCGCAATATCGTAAGATTGTTTCTTTATTTATGACACAATTATTATGACCCTTGAAACTATCTTGTATTAGCTACCTCCAAGGTAACATCCCTAAGTTCCCAAAGTGGACATCCCAACTATTCATTTCGACGTACTGGCGGAGTAATTCTAACTATGAACCTTTCCCTCACTTATTGTGTCGGACCGGCCACATTCCACCGCATGCGGCCGCCGTCAAGCCTAAGCTTTACAACACATACGGTATAAATACTAACTAGGTGGACATAAAAATTTTTCTTTTATATATATACTTTATATCACGTACATAGGTTCGCTTAAGGCCGAACTTTTTGAGTTGGCAATCAAAGTTTAACCTCATATCTGACCGGCCAACATTAAGGTTGGTCGGACATGAAGACCTTGACATGAAATGAGATTCTATTAGGAAAGTCAACTTCATTTTCCCATATTGTAATTTCATAAACATACTAACATCCATTAATTTTTTTACAGCAGAAATATTTTACGAGTCCTTCCCAAAATATAAAAAGAAAATACATCAATTTCTTCACTCCTTCGCTGATCAGCTCTGGCCAGCTATGCCGTCAAGCTACACCACATCACTCTATTCAATGTCATCCTCCAAAAGCTTCTCATCATCTAAAAAATAGCAAGAGTGAGCTACAAAGCCTAGCAATGCACCCACACGCAGAAAACATTAATATACATATCATCGAATCAAAGTAACATAAACTTAGCATACGAAAATCACCATATCATTTCTTCTTAAGTTCAGAAATTTTTGTTCTTATTCTTATTATCTTGTCTTCAGAAAATTTATAAAACTGTACAAAATTCTTATCATCTTTAGGGACCAGACGGGAGCAGACAACATCAAGGAAGGGTTGTGTGCTACCCCACAACCTAAGGCCGTATCCTCCTATTATACTCCCAGAGATTGGCAGTAATGCCTTTTACTTGGCATACGGGGCCATAGTCCATAAGCCTTATGCCACCAGAAATTCCCACGTGGCCCAGGGGCAGTCCTCAAGTGTCACTCCAATATCCTTCATCCAATTTTAACAGCAAGTTTAATGGAAACTCGGTTCTTAGTTCATATCGTTCGATGGCCATCTATTATAGTTCAAAAATCGGAAGTCATAGAGTTCTACTTGCTGTTCGGATTACATACATTTTTCCTTGTTCTTGTAACCTTTGTTCTTAATTTCAGCATTTGAAGTCCATAAAGCCTTTCCTTTAACGTCTTAACACCGAAGATCTTTTATCAAATGTCAGAGGTCTCATTTATCAAAGCCGGAGGTCTTATGTCAAAAGCCGTATGTCATTGATCAAAAGCTGAATACCTTTTCTTTTAACAAGCCAAAGGTCATATATCAAAAGCCAAAGGTCATAAATCAAAAGCTGAAGGTCTTTTCTCAAAAGTCGGAGGTCAATCATATACTTCAAGCTGGTTTTGAATCACAGAACTTATACGTCAGTTATACGTCACAGAAGTTCCGCTTGTTGGTCTATGCTGCGATGGATGGTTTGTTTGACATCTGATTGGATGATTAGTTGTGTCTGGAAGTAGTTGATCATTCGTTTGATCATGTGTTATATAATATTTTGTTTCTGTTGTACGTTGTCCTCCTGGAGGACCCATCTTTTGTGTGTTTTTTCTTGTTGTATCATCTGATGTACCAGCTGCTTGGGGTATACTTTAGCGTTTTATGCTTTAACACCAAGTCAAAATACTTGGTGATAAAGTATAGTTTGTGTAATTTTTTCTCCCTTTAATCTAAAATACTTACTTACCAAAAAAAAAGATACAAGGTTGGTTTCAAATGAAGACCGGTTTCAAAATCAAGAGCAAATGCCAGTTTCAAATTACAATACAAGTGCCGGAGGTCTTTTTACTCATGTTAGATATCTTACAAACTTGTTCGTGGCTAGAAGTCATGCAAGTAAGTAAGTTAAAAACAAAGATCTTTATGAAAACATATAACAGAGCTTCCTTTAAACATGGCATTAACAGAATCCAGATGATCAGAACAAATATCATGTACACCGTAACATAAGTTCATCAAAAATCAGACATACTTACATTGCAAACATGAACTATAGAAAGATGAGTACTCTTATAGTAAATCATGAATTTAAGGGGGGTACACTTGCATTAAACACAAGGTCAAAAAAAGGTGAGTACTCTTGCCTGGATTGGATCTATGAACTCCTTACTTGGTTCTGTTTTGAATTTCTTAGCGCCTTCATCCGGTCGATTGCCCAGCTTCCTATCCTAATTCCCAGGGTCATTACTTATAGACGTTGGGGTTGGCGGCAGTAGGTAGGGCAGGTGAACTGCTTGTACTTCTTTGCTTGCTCCCTTGCCTTTCTAGAAGGTCAGCGGGGCGGTTAAGAGTAGGTTACCTACTTAGGCATGGTTATCCTGACCTTAATCATATTAAGTCATTATGTCAATCAATCGGGTAGTCAACTCTCCCTTGGCCTCTCTTTGCGCTTTCCAGTTAACTGTTTTTGACCGGATTAAATTTCCCTTTTTTTATCGTCTCAACGCTTCCGGCCTCCTTCCTTCCTTCCCAGTAAACTAGCATTAACCGGTTAAATTCTCCCTCACGTTTTTGGTCAACAGGCATTGACCGGATTAACTTTCTTATTATCTTTTCCGGTCAACAATTACACAATTCTGGTCAACTTAACTATCCTGACTTGTGTTCTAGTCTTATAATTGCTCCTTCATTACTTTCGGTCAACGTACCCTTCATATTTTTGGTCAACTGGCGTTGACCGAATAAACTTTCTTTTACTCCAACATTATATTAATTTAAAGACTGGGACTTTCTATGATTTAGAATCTGGGCCGTTACAATCTCCCCTACTTATAGAAATTTCATCCTCGAAATTTTGATGAGCCTTAACCTCTCAGAACAGCTCAACCAGGACACTTACTGATTTTCTCAACCATCGATACAAGGGAGACCTTATAACGATCCTCCGAAATTCAAAAGAGACCTACAATAATGCTGGCCATTTCTCCATTTTAATTCAATATTTCAAACGAATCCAATGAACCTCCACTTCAGTTCATTCCAAGCTTTAAAGAATTCAATCACAGTGACCTCAACCTTATTCTTAAATCTTTGAGCCATAGGTTCACGATGCTTACGCTGCGCTACTCTGATTAAAACAGTTCTAGGATAGTCATACTATGAAGACAATTCCACAATCCTCAGTTTACAGCCACATTCCAAGTTATAGTCATAAGGATCACTCGAAGAGTCAACATAACTTTAAAACATTACCCAGAATCTTAAGATCCCAATTACTTAGTAACCTCAAGATCCCGTTGGCATACCAAAAAGCTGACTAATTCAAGCCGAACATGTCTTCTATGATTACGATAAGTGGGTCGCCCTAATGTCTTGAAACAAATCATAAGGACTTCATATTTCATGAACTCCTAGCTCCCAAACATCAAATACGATTTTGTCTCCCAATTCAAGAACATGGCATCCTATCACCCAATCATTTGGACTTACTCGCGATTTATCTTTCACATCTCCTATGAAACTTCAAAGACATACGAGTCCAAAGACTCACAGTGTCAATTGCCAACATTGATGCCTGCTTTCCCAATGAAAACACCGAGGTTCACTTTCTCAACCTTTAAACAGGTCTGTCCACATGCAATATCATATGATCATCCTTTTTAATGGTACAATTATTTTGGCTTTTAAAACTTTAGGTAATGACTATCTTCAAAGACAAAGCCATAAGTTTTCAAAGCGGAGACTTTAATCATGAACTTTTCCCCCACCTAAATCAAAAGTATCCACCTATCATGATGTGTGAGTAACATAACCTTAACGATTCTCAAAGGCATTACATTCCATGATAACTTGCCAGACCCATCAAGGATCAACCCAAATGACATGAACGTCAATTACCCCTATTCGATCTCCGAAAACCACCGTTTATCTTTCGTTCTAACAATTACAAATTTCCCTAAGCCAAACGTCTCACTTGAATTGTAGTCCTCGAAGAATACTTTTCAAATCATTTAATAACTTCGGTTAGACCTAAGATGACCATACGCTTTCACGACACTAATCAGTCTTTCCAATAACCATCACTTAAAATCTTATACATCCCGAGATTATGCTACCAAAGAGCTATAAGCCTAACAGGTCATTTCCTCCACTAATCTCGCATTCCTTTGAATTTATCTATGAAGTCACCTCAACACGGGCTCGAATATGGCCAAAAGATTCAACCCATAAAATTTCATGAAATACCAATGGACCTACAAACCCAAATGGCATTTTCCGGACTTCATAGTAGCCATATCCTTATACCGAATACCACCGGGGCTACTACTTCCATTGACCCACAATTAACACGCTATGGACCCAAATAGATCTTAGAAATCGTCAAGCCTTTACAACGGCCCACATAATTCGCTCATCCATTTACAAGGTGCATTTGACAAATCATCAATCTCCTAGGCCACCCCATTTTTGAAATTCATGAACAACCTTATCGGTCTGTCTTATCTACCTCGAAGGTTTTGGGGTATTTCATAATGATACCAAAGCCTATACTTCCATGGCTCTGCATGGAACTCTCAATGATCGCCATTGATTTTGACACAACCTTGGATTATCGGTCAACAAATAACTCAATTTAGTCTTCTTTCTATAATCATCCTCAAATAGTCACACGGCCAAAGCCCCTCAATGACCACAAAATAACTTCAAGATGTGGCTGCATATACTAATTAGGCTTAACTTAGATTCTTATCGAATGTTCCACAGGAAGACGTCATCAATCTCTTGATACCTTGATCAATTCAAACTTATGCCTTAGATCCAACAACTTGATTGCCAGATGTCATCCTTTACCAATCCAACAATAATAACACTGTAGTTTGCCCACCGAACTACTATTAAGATCAAATTAATACTTGGTACCTTAGCTGGCTCAAGTTCATACCTAAAATCATACAATTCAATTCTAAGATTCGTACATAAACATCCACTTTGATATGTCTTTTGTCCTTCCAAGTACTAGGTCACCTTTGCCGCTATTACAAAGCTTAGGTCTCCCAATTGCACATAACTCAAAACACAATGCAAACATGGGTTTGGAATCCCCAAAACAACACCAGATTACAATATTAAGCCCAAAGGTCTTACCTCTTATCGCAATTGGTGGCACTTAATACTTTAAGTTAATACCTTAGAACCCTGATTTAAAACACTGAACCTCTTCGCCCCCCGTCCAAGGATAAGGACATATCTAAATCTTGCAATCAAACCAACCATTCTTGAAACATGCTCCCGAGAGTCTCATCAAAACAAAGTATTCATCCTTAAAGCTTCCATAAGCACATAGGACAATACCTCTTAATCCTCAAGACCCATGATCTTCTTCCCGTTAACTAACCGAAGTCAAGTTCACTTCCTATCTAACATGGGGCAACATGCCATACCTTCTACCAGACTTGGGGTCACCGCAATGCCATTTAAGTCTAAAAATCCACATCGTCAACCTCAATATAACTCGAGGCTATCCAAAAACCCAAACACTTAAACATTTTTTCAAAACAATCACGAATCGTCATCCTAGGATTTGATATACCCAAAATTTACTCCAATCATACCAATCTCGAGCCGATAGCTCCCTACTGAACCTTAACGGTTTTGCCTTCTTTGAGAGTCCTCTCCTAGCACTGGCTCTTGAAGTCTGATTAAAAGTCCTCTCTCTGAAAAATTTCCCTCTTTCTAGCTCCTCATAAATAATGGCCCATTCTAATACCTCTCCATACATAGCCAACTTTAAAGTTGAGAGGTGTCTCCGGATATCATCTCTTAATCCTTGAAAGAACCTTATAGCCTTTCTCTCCTTGTCTTCCACCATATAAGGAGCATAGCGGGACAGATTTGTAAATTGTGCATCATACTCGGCCACGGTGCGAGTGCCTTTCCTTAAGCGAAGGAATTCATCTTCCTTCTGTCTGCGAAGGTTAGCAGGAAAGTATTTCTCTAGGAACGCTATTTCAAATATTCCCCAAGTAATTTCCCACTCTGGCACCTCAAAGACTCTCTTCTGCATCTCCCACCAGTGGTGGGCCTCACCCACCAGCTTATAGGTGGCAAATAGGACCTTATCTCTAGCAGGACACTTAATCACTATGAACACCTTCTTTAATCGTTAAATCAAGGTGTTCACCTTCAATGGGTTGGGTTCTCCGAAAAATTTAGGAATTCGCTCATTGGTAAAGCGATCGTAGACCGACGTCTCCTGATGAATAGGAATTGGGGCGGTCACCGGAGTTGGTGGAACTAAGGCTTCTATGACGTCAGCTATTCTGTCCAGCAAATTCAAGTACCTTGTCTCCGGGTCCGGAGGGTTGTTAGTCCCAATGGCTCATTTTCCTCTATTAGAAATTTCCTTAGCAATGACTTTGATTTTTGAAAAGAACATTTCGGTCAAACTACTAGCCCAAGGCGGCTAACACATAGTACCAGTAGGGAACGGAAAATAGAGAGAAACGGGTTAGAGAGAGAAGCTCTCGCTTCTCTCTTCTCTTCAAATTTCAATTTGAAATTTGAACTCATTTTTCAGCGGCGCTCCTCGTCTGACCGGGCGACGCCGGAGCCGGCCACGGCCGGTCTCCTGGTTGCTCCGCCCAGTTGCCTCCCGTTTTTCGTCTCCAGCTCTTTTCCTTTCCAGACATCAGATCTGGCTTAGTCGGTGTCCTCTACGACTTCGACTGTGGCTATGACTGTTCCTATCCGATGTATTAGATTGTCGTCATCGGCAAATTCTTCCTCTGAGGCTCGATAGCTCTCTCTGGACCGATTCTTTCTTCTTCTCGGTTCACCCCTTGGCGTGCGCTAAGGTGTGGCTAGGATTTTGGGCTTCAAGCTTCTTCGATTTCGATGCTGTCTGTAGCATTTGTCGGCTCATGTGCTGCTCGAAGGTTCTGGCGCAGTCGTATGTCTTTGCTGCCGACTCTGATGATCCTCTTCCTGTGTGTTCACTCCAGTTGGACGGGTTGGGGGATGTCGTACAGCTCGGGATTGGAACTATTAGGCGAGGGACTGAAGAGCTGGCCGAAGATCTGATTGGTTTCTAGAGTCCCTTAAGTTGCGGTGAGATCCTTCTGTGTGCCGCCTTCTGATTAGGCTGTCGGCTCCTGCAAGTTGCCCCCTTTCTTCGTCTTGGGATTTTTTGTAGAAGTCCTTCACCCATTAGGAGCGGATGTTCTAGAGAGAAGTTTTGGCTTCTCTTTGGGTTCTCAAATTTCAAATTTAAAATTTGACTTTCGGTGGGTCTCTCGCCTCCTCAGATTTGGGCTGGGCTTCCATGCCTCAGGCTGATGTGGCTGCTGGAACTTTTTGTCCCTGTTCTGGTTTCGATGCGGAAGTTCCGACTAGCTTGCTGTTTGTTGCAGCTCAGGAATTTGGCCGGTTCCAGTCTCCTGTAATCTATCGGTTCTGTCTGTGGACATGTTTTGTGATTGGGAGCATGTGCTTTGTTGGGTGTGAATGAGATTTTGGGCTGATCTGCCATACCCGGGTAAGGTGGTGGATGAGCTCCCCTGCATCTGGTGTGGTTGGATTCTGTCTTGAAGATGTTGTAGCTTTGACTACTTTGTTGTTCCCTCTTTCTTTACTGAGGAGCAAATCTCTGCTGCTGCGATGTGATTTTGAGGTTGTAGTGCTTCTGTTGCTATCTTGAAGATGCCGAAGCATAAGAATGCCAATCTTAATGCCGGTTTGGTTTTGGCCGGGTTGGCATTGATGATCAACTACCGACTTCGAATTGTGGCCGATTTGGAATTGCGGACTAGGCACATCAATTGTCGGGTGACTCTGAGTCCGACTTGGCATGCGGTACATGGAATGTCTATTGCTGAACTGGCCTTGCACTTCATCTGCCGATTCGACTTATGGCTGGTTTGGCATAACTGTGGCTGTTTTCAATTGCCGATTTCAAGGCTGATTTGACTTTCGGCTGATTTGGCGTTACTGTGGCCGAATTGAATTGCCGGTTTCATTTTCAGTTGATCATGTTGGGCAGCTTGATGCTATTTTGGTGTGCGTTGACGAATGCCGATGTGGTTGGAGTGATTGAAGCTTTGCTGATTTCAGCTTTGCTTCCCTTTCCTGGAGCACTATTTCTCTCTCCATGTTGTGCTGTCGTTGGTAGCTGCGATGCCGGACTGTGGCTGGCTCCACTGTTTGTCTCCGATTGTTATACTGCTGGCATTGGAATGAATGCCGCGGTGGGCTTAATGTGTGCTGTGCTGTGCAGCATTGCAGAATGCTTTGCTGCTGTGTTGCTGCGGTGGGCTTGATGTTTTGCTGCGTTGCTGTGCTGCAGAATGCAGTATGTGTTGCTTCAGACCCATCTGTATATATTGTGGTCCTCAGTTTCCGTTGTATAACGTAGATTTTTTAAGTATTTTGATTGTGTATCCTTTGTATCGCGATGATTGGGGTATGCCCCGGTGACTTTGATTTCACTCCAAGTCGGAAAAACACTTGGTGTAAGATCAATGTCTATGTTATATTCTTTTCCCTTTAATCCAAATTCACTTACTTACCAAAAAAAAAAAAAAAAAAGGCTAACACATAGTGCCCCGTCCTAAGCATAAGTAATGGTACCCCCCTTCAGCCTTAACTCATCCCATCCTAAGTTTCCGTATCGATTTAGATCGAACCTAAAGCATCTCAATTTTCTCTGATACCAGTTGTGACGGACCGACCACATTCCACCGCATGCGGCCGCCATCAAGCCTCACCTTTACAACACAAACGATATAAATACTAACTAGGTGGACATAAAAATTTTTCATTTATATATATACTTTACATCGCACACACAGGATCGCTTAAGGCAAAACTTCTTGAGTTGGCCATCAAAATTTATTCTCATATCTGATCGGCCAACATTAAGGTTGGTAAGATATGAAGACCTTGACATGAAATGAGATGCTACTAGGAAAGTCAACTTCATTTTCCCATATTGTAATTACGGAAACATACTAACATCCATTAATTCTTTTACAATGAAAATATTTTACAAGTCCTTTCCAAAATATCAAAAGAAAATATATCAATTCCTTCACTCCTTCGCTGATCAGCTCCAGCCAGCTATGCCGTCTAGCTACACCACATGACTCTATTCAATTTCATCCTCCATAAGCTTCTCATCATCTGAAAAACAGTAAGAGTGAGCTACAAAGCCCCGCAAGGTACCCACATGCAGAAAACATTAATATACATATTATCGGATCCAAGTAACATAAACTTAGCATACGAAAATCACCATATTATTTATTTTTAAGTTCAAAAATCTTTGTTCTTATTCTTATTATCTTATCTTCAGAAAATTCATAAAATCGTACAAAATTCTTATCATCTGTAGGGACCAGACGGGAGCGGACAACATCGAGGAAGGGTTGTGTGCTACCCCACAACCTAACGCCATATCCTCCTAGAGGCGGGCGGTAATGCCTTTTACCCGACATATGGGGCCATAGTCCATAAGCTTTATGCCACCATAAATTCTCCCGTGGCCTAGGGGCAATCCTCAAGTGTCACTCCAATATCCTTCATCCAATTTTAACAGCAAACTTAATGAAAACTCGGTTCTTAGTTCATATCGTTCGATGGCCATCTATGTAACGGCCCAGATTTTTAAAACATAAGAAAGCCCCAGCTGATATAATCCGGTCAACAAAAAATGTTGACCGGAAGGCGTGATCCGAAAGGCGTGATCCGGTCAACATAAAAGGTTGACCAGAAAATGTGAATAGATGGAAGGACGGAGCGGCTTGTGTATTGGAGGCCGGAGTAGATTATGGAAAGGGAAAAGATGATAATCCGGTCAATGGGTGTTGACCGGACGTCGTGTAGAAGGAATTGAATATGTTCACATAAGAAAGCTAAAATCTGTGAATCAGGAATTAATTAAGAAATCTAAAACCCGTTAAGTTCAGTTAATTAGGAATTTATGAATTTCTTGGAAATGTAAAACCATTAATGATTTAATTAATAAGGGAATTTTGAAGAAATGTAGAAGCCATAAATAAACATTTCCCTTGGATTTGCCAATCATTAATGATAAAACATTCCCCTTAGATTTGCCAAATGATGAAGCATCCCCCTTGAGTTTGCCAATCATTAATGACGAAACATTCCCCCTTATTGCCAGTCATTAATACTAGTCATCAGACTTAAGGCCTATAAATATGAACCAGAGGAGTAAGAAAAAGCCATACAATAGAATTTCTAGTAAAAGGAGGCCAAAAGATCAAGGCAAGGTAGTAGAAACCCAGGCAAGAGTAAAGATCAAGGCAAAGTAGAAGAAACCTCGGCAAGATACTCACCCCTGTTTTCAAGTTGATGATTATGCATGATTTCTATGCTAGTATATTTGATATTATATAAACCTATATGATATTTCTTTTGTTCTTTTCATATCTGATGCTTAAAGTATGATTATTTGTCAATAATTGTATGTTTAAGGAGAAGACTTCATGATGTTCAGTTTTGTATGATTATCTGTCAATTTATATGAACTTTGATAATTGTTTATTTTTGAAGAAAAAGTACTCCGCCTTGGAAAAAGAGCTCCGCCCTTTTTAGAAAAGTACTCTGCCCTTTTGAGAAAAGTACTCCGCCTTTGAAGAAGAACTCCCCCTTTTGAGAAAAGTACTCCGCCTTTGAAAAAAAACTCACCTTTTGAGAAAAGTACTCCGTCCTTTAATGAAAAAGAGTTCCGTCCTTTTGAAGAAAAAGCACTCCGTCCTTTTGAAGAAAAAGCACTCCGTCCTTTTACAAAAAAGAGCTCCGTCCTTTGATGAAAAAGCACTCCGTCCTTTTAAGAAAGATTACTCTGTCCTTTAAAGAAAAATTACTCCGGTTTTAGAGCTCCGAATTTTAAAGAAAAATCACTCCGATTTTTAGAACTCCAGATTTAAAGGAACTCCGGCTTTTAAAGAACTTCAGATTCTAGAAAACAACTCCGCCTTTTGAAAAGAATTCCGCCTTTATGAATAATGAACTCCGGCTTTTAAGAACTTCGGATTTCAGAAAAGAGCTCCACCTTTTGTAAAAGAACTCTGGCTTTGTAAAGAGCTCTGGTTTTTTTATGTAAAAGAACTCTGATTTTTTATGTAAAAGATCTCCAGCTTTGTAAAGAACTCCGGTTTTTATGTAAAATAACTCCGGCTTTGTAATGAACTCCGGCTTTGACAAAAGAACTCTGACTTTTGGAACTCCGGCCTTCTGTTTGAAAAAGAACTCCGGCCTAATTATATGAATATGGAAAATGCATGTAATCCGGACAGCAAGTGGAACTCTATGACTTTCGACTTTCGAACTATGATGAATGGCCTTTAAAGGACAAGAACTATGAACCGAGTCTCCATGAAACTTGCTGTTAAAGATGGATGAAGGATATTGGAGTAACACTCGAGGATTGCCTCCTGTGCCACGGGAGGGGACTTTCTAGTGGCATAAGACTTATGGACTACGGCCCCGTATACCGGGTTAAAGGCATTACCTCCCTCCCTGAGGAGCATAATGAGGGGATACGGCTTTAGATTGTAGGGTTACACACAATCCGTCCTCGATGTTATCCGCTCCCGTCTGGTCTCTAAAGATGATAAGCATTTTCAATGGTTTTATGAGTTTTCAGAAGATAAGATAATAAGGAAAAAGACTAAGGAAATTCCAAACTAAAGAAATGATAATTTTCGTATGCTAAGTTATGTTCGCTTATATATATATGTTTATGTTCTCTGTTTTCTGCATGTGAGTATTTTGCTAGGCTTTGTAGCTCACTCTTGTTATTTTCAGATGACGAAAGGCTCATGGAGGACGAAGTTGAGTAGAACCTTATGGTGTTGCCAAATAGTTCGGTTGGCCGGAGCTGATTAAATGAAGAGCTTAATTTTATTTTCCTTTTGATGTTTTGAGAAAATTGTAAAATGATTCCGCTGTTTATGACTTTATGGATGTTGTTAGTATGTTTTCGTGATTTCTTTATGGTTAATGTTATTGAAAGGTCTAGTAAGCATCTCAAACTTTCAAGTCGGCTAAATGTTGGCCGGCCTGGTGTGAAAATTATCGGAAGGCCAACTCATGCAGTCCGGCCTCAGTCAATCTTGTGTAAAAGAAAGGAAAAATTTTTATGCCCATATTTATTATTTATCTTTTTAAGACCTGACAGCGACTTTATTTGTGTAATTAAGTACGGGTCGTCATAATCTATCATAGTTCAAAAATCGAAAGTCATAGAGTTCCACTTGCTATCCGGATTACATATATTTTTCCTTGTTCTTGTAGTCTTTGTTCTTAACTTCAGCATTTGAAGTCCGTAAAGCCTTTCCTTTAACGTATTAAAATCGAAGATCTTTTATCAAAGTGTTGGAGGTCTCATTTATCAAAACCGGAGGTCTTAGGTCAAAAGCCGGAGGTCATTGATCAAAAGCTAAATACCTTTTCTTTTAACAAGCCGGAGGTCATATATCAAAAGCCAAAGGTCATATATCAAAAGCCAGAGGTCTTTTCTCAAAAGTCAGAGGTCAATCATATACTTCAAGCCGGTTTCAAATCACAGAACTTATACGTCACTTACAAAGTTGGTTTCAAAATTATATTACAAATGCCAGTTTCAAGTTCGTGATACAAGGCCGGTTTCAAATCAAGGCCGGTTTCAAAATCAAGAGAAAATGCCTGTTTCAAATTACAACACAAGTGTCAGATGTCCTTTTACTCATCTCAGATATCTTACAAACTTGTTCGTGGCCAGAGTTCATGCAAGTAAGGTAAAAACGAAGATCTTTATGAAAACACATAACAGAGCTTCGTTTAAACATGGCATTAGTAGAATCCAGATGATCAGAACAAATATCATGTACACCGTAACATAAGTTTATCAAAAATTAAACATACTTACATTACAAACATGAACTATAGCTTTATGAATACTCTTATAGTAAATCATGAATTTAAGGGGGGTACAC
Organism: Nepenthes mirabilis; assembly: GCA_025585075.1. Classification (NCBI taxonomy): domain Eukaryota; kingdom Viridiplantae; phylum Streptophyta; class Magnoliopsida; order Caryophyllales; family Nepenthaceae; genus Nepenthes; species Nepenthes mirabilis. The sequence continues at coordinate 24,927 of JAODPA010150446.1, forward strand.
TTGCATTAAACACATGATCAAAAATAGTTGAGTACTCTTGCCTGGATTGGATCTATGAACTCCTTACTTGGTTCTGTCAAAAAGTTCTTAGCGCCTTCATCTAGTCAATTGCCCAGCTTCCTATCCTAATTCCTAGGGCCATTAGTTATAGACGTTGGGGTTGGTGGCAGTAGGTAGGGTAGGTGAACTGCTTGTACTTCTTTGCTTCTTTCCTTGTCTTTCTAGAAAGTCAGCGGGGCGGTTGGGAATAGGTTACCTACTTAGGCATGGTCATCCTGACCTTAATCATATTTAGTCATTACGTCAATCAATCGGGCAGTCAACTCTCCCTTGGCCTCTCTTCATGCTTTCCGGTCAACTGACGTTGACTGGATTAAATTTTCCTTTTTTTTATCGTCTCAACACTTTCGGCCTCCTTCCTTCCTTTTCGGTCAACCAGCGTTGACCGGTTAAATTCTCCCTCATGTTTTCGGTCAACAGGCGTTGACCGGATTAACTTTCTTATTATCTTCTCCGGACAACAATCACACAATTCTGGTCAACTTAACTACCCCGACTTGCCTTCTAGTCTTATAATTGCTCCTTCATTACTTCCGGTCAACTGACGTTGACCGGATAAGTACCCTTCACATTTTCGGTCAACTGGCGTTGACCGAATAAACTTTCTTTTACTCCAACATTATATGAATTTAATGACTGGGATTTTCTATGATTTAGAATCTAGGCCATTATACTTATATGGGGATAGTCACCTATCACAACATCAGAATAGAAATATTCTGACATCCTCAAAAATATTACCTGCTATGTTAACTTACTAGACTTACCAATGGTCATCCCAAATAACATGGAAATCAATTGACCATTTTTACTCGAAATTACCTTTTGCATCTCATCATAACGATTATAAATCTTTCTCAAGCTAAATGACCCATGGACACTACAATCCTCGAGAGATACTTGCCAGATTGCTTATCAGATTCAGTTAATCCTAAAAAAACCATACCCCTTCTCAACATTAATCAGCCTTACCTATTTTGTCATCGCTTAAGGTCCTACGGATTCAAAATCATGCTATCAAAGATACCATATGCTCAACGGGGTATTTTCTTAGACTAAACTTGCATTCCTTTCTCGATCAGGTCTTCGGTTAACAACTGCTCTCAATCCATGACACAATCTCCAATGGGGTACATATTTCCTACGTTCCTTTGGACCAATCAATGAGGTCATCTTAATATGGACTCAAATATGGCTGAAAGATCAATCCCATAAAATTCATGGACACCCACAAAAATTCAAAACCCATATAGCACTTTCAAACTTCATAGCAACCATATCTTTATCCGAATACTGTGGCGGAAAATTTTTTTTTAATCATCCATAATCGACGTCATATGGATACGAATTGATCTTCGAAATCACCTGTTCATTTATTGTGCCCACTCATTGATTGATTAATCCTCCGAGTAACCCATTACTCAACCAACTATAACAATCTCATCACTTTATGTTACTTCCTAGAGGTTTCAAGGTATCCACAATAGTACCTAGCCAACGCTCCTTTAATTCCATACAAAATCCTCAGAGGATAATGTCGATTTCAACCGACTCCAAATCATCCATTAAAATAAGTCGGCTTGATCTTTTCTTCTGAATATATATACATATCCTTAAAACTTTTCACAGTTAGATTTTTTAACGTCCATCGACTGACTCAAAGGGGTGGTCTCGTTACCAATTGGATTTAACACCTATTCTCGGCTCGATTAGCTTTACCTCTTATTCAGAATTCACAACCTAATTGAAAGGTATAATATCCTATCAACACCTTGCACATCAATATCTATAAACACCTTTCTCAATTCTGATGGATTCACATTACCCAAAAATTCTTACACTTGATCACTACGAATTGATCCTGAACCAGTATCCTTAAACTTACTTTTCCAAAATCGACTCCAAGTTACATAGACCTTAAGCCATCAATTCCACTTATCCGCCATACTGACTAAATTGATCCATTGTCCCTTTTAGGACCTTAACCCAGAATGATGAAACTTAAACTTTGAACAAAAACTGATTACCCTAGACTTCAAATCAATACCAATCAGCTCAAGCACTAAATCGGCACCAATCAAGTTAGGACGTCATGGTGCCTCCTCACGGCTCTCTCGACCTATTCCTACAGGAACTCAGTACAGATATTCAAACCTATGCTTCCGCTTTTCGATCAATCAATTTCTAAGGCATCTCGACTCTCTGATACCAATTGTGACGGAACGGTTTTTTTTCTCTCAAAAACTTCCGTCAAGACAAAAATAGGATTTAGGACCAAAACACAAAGTATAACTTCTATAAAAATTTCAGTAGAGTCTCCTTTGTAATTGGATGAAAAACCCAAAAATATAACCGGTATAACAAACCAGTACAAGCACACAACTATCGATTTATACCATAATTCTTCCAACAACACGCATACACAGGACCACAGATGCCATCTACAACTTGTACAGAATATCTAGACTTCTAGAGCGGAAGCAGAACTATTAACCTGTAGAAGCATAGTTTCCTATTCATCACATGCATTACATGCATTTCTATACAAAACCAATATATATATAAATGTTCGTAGGCATAAAATCCATATACAGAATCATATATCAAGTCAAATCTTTACATCCAACTGATTCTCCAAAATAGCTCCAAAATATTTTAGATCTCCGCAGTCTTCAAGCTAGGCTCTAGATCACTCCTTATCCGGTACTAACTCTACAGTCTCATCTGAAGGGGGAGAAAGCAGTAAAATAATGAGCTGAGGCCCAGCAAGGTACATACAGATATGCAGCAAATCAGTTATGCAGAACAGTTATGAAATTATACAGAAATAAAACGGTTATGCAGAATAGAACATAGAAAATAGAGAAAGCATAATTAAATAATAATTGACTCAGAAATCAGTATAATTCAAAATTAAGAATTAGAAAGCAGAGTCCGAAACTTTTTCTTTATATCAGTACAGAATAGAAACCAGTACAGAACAGTAATCAGTACAAAACAGTAATCAGTACGGAACAGTGGTGCAGAACAGTGCAGTAACGGATCCTGCCAGTATATCCTATTAGTTGAGGGGGCAAATGATCGAGGATAGATTGTGTTCATCTCCTTACATTCCAAGGCTATAAACAGTGATAGAAAATTCCATCCCAAGGGATCAGTACAAGTGTGCCTCCCGAAAGTATGACAGAAATAGAAACTTTCCCCCTACCGTAACGCCCCAAGGAAGGGCGGATCACATATGACTCAATGGATAGAGTTATCTTTGATCACCACCGTAAAATTCTAAGGTATGCCGGAGAACCTAACCTGACTGTAATCAGTCCTGGGTCCTAAATAACAATAAGTACATCCGAACAGTAAGTACAGTATTAGAAATAGTTTCTTATTATTTCTTAACTGAAAACCCTTTTCAGTTTCTGAAGTCAATCAAAGTTTCATATAAGAAATATGAAAGAGGAATCGTGAGTAAGTCCAAATGATTAGGTGATAGGATGCCATGTTCTTGAATTGGGATCTTAAGATTCTGAGTAATGATTTAAAGTTATATTGACTCTTCGGGTGATTGCTATGATTATAACTTAGAATGTGGCAGTAGTTTGAGGATTTTGGAATTGTCTTCATAATATGACTATCCTAGAATTGTTTAAATCAGAGTAGCGCAGCGTAAGCGTTGTGAACCCATGACTCAGAAATTTAAGAATAAGGCTAAGGTCCCGGTGATCGAATTCTTTTGAAGCTTGGAATGAACTAAAGTGGAAGTTCATTGAATTTGTTTGAAGTATCAAATCAAATTAGTGAGCATTACTATAAGTCGCTTTTGAAATTTGGGGATCGTTATAAGGTCTTCCTTGTATCAATGGTTAAGAAATCCGTAAGTGTCTGGGTTGAGTCATTCTGAGAGGCTAAGAATTGATTTTGTGATGAGGATTAGGATGATTCAAATGCTTGAGGTTTCCTAGAGTAATCCTTATCTGAGAGAATACCTGTAATTATGAGATTGTCAAATTTTGAGGACGAAATTTCTGTAAGTGGGGGAGATTACAATGGCCCAAGTCCTAGAATATAGAAAAATCCCCGATGTCAAGTTACAATTACAAAGGATGGTGATCCGGTCAATAAGGTGTTGACTGGAAGGCGTGAACAATTGCAAAGGATGGTGATCCGGTCAACATAAAGATGTTGACCGGAAGGCCTGAAGAAGGTATAATCCGGTCAACGTAAAATATTGACTGGAAGGCATATTCTGGACGAGTGTTGCCCAGAAGGTGTGATCCGGTCAACATAAAATGTTGACCGAAAATCATACATGAAAGGAAGGAAGGGAAAGAGAACGGTAATCTAGTCAACGCCAGTAAGTTGACCGGATTGGAATTAAATGAGAAATATTTACCTGACGAGGTCAATTAATCTGGAGATTAATGAGGAAACTCATTGGACACATAAAATCGTAAATAATCTGGAAATTTAAGAAGGAGACTTTTGAGAAATGAAGAATCGTAATAATGTGAAAATTTAATAAAAAGCCATAAATGATATACTTTAGTGTGGCTAACTAAAACGACGGCCGCCAAGGTCTATAAATAGAACCAGAGGAGTAAGAATGAGTCACGCAATAGAGTTTTGGAAAGAGAGAGACCAAAGGTTCCAGGCAAAGTAAAAGAAATTCAGGCAAGATACTCACCCCTGTTTTCAAGTTCATGATTATGCATGATTTCTACGCTAGTATATCTGATATTATATGAACTTATATGATGTTATTCTATTCCTTTTATATCTGATGCTTGAAGTATGATTATTGTTTGATAATTGCATGTTTAAGGAAAAGACTTTATGATGTTTCATTTTGTTCTGCTGGAAGAATGATTTTCTGTCAATTTAAATAAACTGTGATAATTGTACCATTAAAGAAAAGAACTCCGTCCAAAGAACTCTAGTCTTTTTGTGAACAAAGTACTCCGTTCTCTTTTGAAAAGTACTCCGGTTTTGAAGAAGAGGAACTCCGGCCTTTACGTCTTTAAAGAAGCACTCCGTCTTTAAGAAGCACTCCGTCCTTTTGTTTCGAAATGAACTCCGGCCTTGACAAAAGAGAACTCCGGCTTTTTACTCTGACTTTGTACTCCGCCTTTTGATAACAACTCATGATACAAGAACTCCGGCCTTTAACAAAAGAACTTCGGCTTTTGAAAGGAACTCTGGCTTTTTATGAAGAACTCTGGCTTTATAAAGAACTCCGATTTTTCTGTAAAAGAACTCCGACTATGTAAAAGAACTCCGGCTTTGTAAAGAACTCCGGCTTTGTAAAGAATTTCAGCTTTGACAAAAGAAGTCCGGCTTTAAGAACTCCGGCCCTCTGTATGAAAAAGAACTCCGGCCTATTTTTATGAACATGGAAAATGCATATAATACGGACAACAAGTGGAACTCTACAACTTTCGACTTTCGAATTATGAAGGATGGCCATTAAAGGACAAGAACTATGAACTGAGTCTCCATTAAACTTGCTGTTAAAGATGGATGAAGGATATTGGAGTGACACTTGAGGATTGTCTCCTGGGCCATGTGAGGGGACTTTCTGGTGGCATAAGAACTATGGACTACGGCCCCATATGCCGGGTTAAAGGCATTACCTCCCGCCCCGGGAGCATAATGAGGGGATACGGCTTTAGGTTGTGGATTACACACAACCCATCCTCGATGTTGTCTGCTCATATCCGGTCCCTAAAGATGATAAGAATTTTTAATGATTTTTATGAGTTTTCAGAAAATAAGATAATAAGGAAAAAGACTAAGGAAATTCCGAACTAAAGACATGATGATTTTCATATGCTAAGTTATATTCGCTTATGTATATATGTTTATGTTTTCTGCATGTGAGTATTTTTTTGGGCTTTGTAGTTCACTTTTGTTATTTTTAGATGACAAAAGGTTCATGAAGGACGAAGTTGAGTAAGGCCTTATAAAGTGACTAGATGGCTTTGATGATCGGAGCTGATCAATGAAGAGCTTGCTTAATTATTTTGATATTTTGTGGAGATTTGTAAAACCGTTCCGCTGTTATAAACTTATTAATGTTAGCATATTTCTGTGTTATGAATAAAAGTTATAATTTTTAGTAAGCATCTCAGGGCAATTAGGTCCGGCTAACATTAGAGTTGGCCGGACAAGTTTGAAATCAAACTAGTGGGCCAGCTTTATACAGTCCGGCCTCATGAGATCCTGTGTATGATTGAAAAGAAAATTTTTATGACCATTTGTTATTTTATTTTAAGGCAAGAATTATGGGCTGACGTCAACTCTATGAAGTGGAATAGGGCCGGGCCGTCACAGATTGAATACTGGAAAAAATCCTGATGCAGGGTTGGCTACATTTGTTGATGTGGAGTGGACAATCATTGGAAACCTTTGAGATGTGTTAGATGTCAGAATATTGGCCATAATGTAGCCCTGTGCAAGCCGAAGATGATGTACAGGCCTATAGGTCAGGTTCTGCCAATCCCCCCTCCATCCTGGATCAACCAAATTCTAAGGGGAAGAAGCCAATTGTTATTTAACATGGCAAGAAGAAAGATGATCCTATGGTTCTCACCTCCAATTCTTTTGAGGTCCTCCAATCTGGTGATGAAACTGCCTCACCAAAGGAAAATTCAATTGCCACTCATGCTGGGGAACAACTGATAACCGATACTAAGCAGAGGTCTCTTTGGCCAATGACGGATACAATAGCCAAGGGAGCTGCATTTGGCTGAGAAGTCTGCAATTAGGTGGAGGTGTAGCTTAGGGTTAAGGGAGTTGCTAATGGCCTTGTCCTATTTCTTGTTTTCTGAAGGTAGCAGAAATGATTCTTTATAAGATGTCTATATCTAAAGAGATGTAAGAAGCTCAGGGATGCCCTAGCTTTCTATTCTATCATCAAGGTGGATTGACCTGGTGATAGAATAGGTTTTGTAAATTTTTAGGGACTTTTAATATAATTTTCATTACTTACCAAAAAAAGAGCAGAGGTCTCTTTTGCTGATGTCTACTGGTGTGGAAGAAGAAGTGCTGAGCAGAAGTTGGAAATGGGAGGATCACGTTCTCTTGTATCCCCTCCTGATCCTTGCTTTAATGTAGAATCTACTAAAGGGGAAACTATTGTCATGCAACTTATAGACACACGGTCTATGCAGACTTCCTATGGAACGCAGGTTCTAGCTCTTGAGGATTTTCCTCCTTGTGGGAACACCTATTTGGGGATTGCAAATAGGGGCCTCCTGTTGGCTATGGGCCCTGATCCTCTCTCCAGTTTGATCATCAACTCTAAAGCCACTCCCTAGTGATCCCCCAACCCGTTTTATCTCAAATCAGATGCAATTTAAGCCCTCAGAAAATGTCAGTGAGTTCCCATGTCCATCTCCGCCAATTGCTACTCTCGTAGTGACTCTGATGGAAGAGTAGGCAGACCCGTCAACATTAATAAGGGCTACAACCATGACTTGTTCATTCCTAGGAGTTCTCCCAATGTGGCTGTTGCCATTAGTGTAGCTCTAGTTTCTTACCCAGGTAATATCCAAAAGCTCAAAAGCCAAACTAAGCTGTCGAATTCTATTCTCAGGAATTCTGAGGGTCCTAAAAGTTCATCTTCCCCTCCTTCTAAGCTTCATGGTTAATATTACTTGCTAGAATGTTCAGGAGATGAATGGTAAGATTAAAGCTCATGAAGTTCGTCAATTTATTATTTCTTCTCGGTGTAATAATGTGGGGCTGGTTGAAACCAAGGTTTGAGAAAATAATGCTTTCCAAATCACTTGAAATTTAATGCCTCGATGGAATTAGACTATGAACTATTTTGATTCTTCTATCGGGCATATTTGGGTAGGTTGGGATCCTGAATTAGTGGATATGGATGTTCTTTCTAAAGTGGATTAGCTTGCTCACTGCAAAGTTTACTTCTTTTTTTTTGGTAATTAATGAGTATTGTGTATATTGATTTTCAAGAATTTACAAAATCTAAGTTCTAGCTCAATATAAACTAGAACCTAATAATTAGGGCATCCTCGAGCTCCACATTCGGTGATGTTTCTTAAATAAAACTGAAAAACTTGTGAAATCAACGAACACAGCCAACATGTAAAAAATGAAAAAGGAAATTTTCAGAAAGCCCTTCGCCAGTCAACATGTTGACCGGCCAATTTGCTTCATTGCTGGTCAGCGCATTGACTGGCAATTTTGCACCAAGCTCCTTCAGCCGTTATCTACCATCTTGGACACCATTTGACACTTTGGTTGGTCAACAAGTTGACTGGCACTTCTTCCACCAAATGCCTTTTCTCTTTTGCCGGTCAATGAAGCGTTGACCAGAATTTCTTCGCAAAGTCCATGGACACCATGCACAGACCTCATCCTTGTCATCAGGTTGTCCTCAGACTAAGGAACTTTCACACAGGAGTGACCCAAACACTCTACGCTATTGCATCTTGGTCAATTAGTTGGATGGCCATTAAGCACCTTAACCTTTAGCATTGCGTCCATTAGCACCACAATGTTTACTTCAACTCAGATAAAAAGTCTGTATCGAGTGTCGTGCTTTGTAGGATAGTTGACTGTTGTCATTGGATTAGGGGTCTCCCCTGCTTTGTGTTCCATCTCCAAGTCGGCAAAACACTTGGTTATGAACATAATTTTTGTACATTTCTTTTAAAATTTTAATACAATTAATTACTTATCAAAAAAAAAAAAAACTTTGTAGGATAGTCTCTAAGGAAAAAGTCACCAAGTCTGAGATTTGGCGTGGGATGCTTTGGATGATTTTAATGCCATATGATCACCGTCAGAAGGATTAGGGGAGTGTGGCATTAGAGGAGCTCCTTAGATTTGAACTCGTATCTTTTTGATTGTGCAGAATCTCAAAGTAAACCCGCTTGTGGAAGTAAATTTCAAATCTCGTGGCTTGAGTTTTGTCTGACATCCCTCTTCCCTCCAAAGTGCTTCTCAGCGATGGCCATGGCCGGTGAACTAGGGCCACCGTGCAGCTTGCCTCGGCCTAAATCTCCTCTCCCTATGACCATCGAACCTTTGAAACTATCCTTAGCCTATGGTGCTACTCCTGTTCCTTTGCCGTCAACCCCTATTTCCCACGTAGCCTATTCTCCTCAGTTTCCCCTAGTCCTAGTCCCGTCATCCATCCTGAAAGCTTGTCTTTGGTTTCCCACCTAGACTTTTTCCCACCCCTTCAAAGAACTGACCCTTCATCTTCTACGCCCACAATTCGTTCACATCCATCCCCTGTTTTCGCTGATGAGAGTCATACTTCTATTGGATGACAAAATCAGTTTGATGTTGCTGGGACAACGGGGTTTTATGCTCAACCTGAGGGTCTAAATGTCTCTAAGGAAATAATGGTATCTTCTGTTACCTCCTCTGAAAACCCCAATCTTGGTAGAATGAACGGCTCCCCTCAATTGTCATGGTCTGCTTTTGTCCAAAAGGAAGGTTCATCTTTTAATATGCCGTTGAGATTCTTCCCTTCTCAGAAAGTTGAGGGTGAAACTGTAATTATCTCACTGCCTCTTTAAGTTATCAAACAAGGGTAGGAGATCTAGGGTGCCACATTGGTGGGCTACTTCTATGATAAACCTCTGCACTTCCATGCTGTCAATTTTATTGCTCAAAAAATTTGGGCATGGTTTGGGATCTGTCATATTGCTGGTAATGCATCGGGTTTCTTTTTCTTCTATTTTTCATCTCCGGTGATAATGGAGAAGTGTTTGGGTGCTAGTTCCTGGACCTTTGTGGGAAAATCTTTGTTCCTCAAGCGATGGTTTCCTGGGATGGCTCTGTGTAAGGCGGAACATAAGACTTTTTCCAGATGGATTAATTTGTTTAATGTGTTGGTGGAATTTTGAATGCCTCTTGGTCTAAGTTGGATTGCTAGTGCAGTTGGGAAACCCATTCAACTGGATGCTAACACTTCCAGAATGGACAGTATGCAATTTGCACAGGTGTGTTTAGAAATTGGAGTTGATGTGGTTCTCCCTTCCAAGATCAAGCTAATTATAGGGGCCTTTCTTCTTCTTCCACTGCTAATGTGGAGGTAGGAGTGGATTACTAGTGGAAGCCTGAACGATGTTCCCACCGCCAACAATTTAGTCACTCTGTATCCCTCTGCAAAACTAAGAGGGTTTATAGGCCTATGGATAAAGCTGTACCAACTGGGTAGCCCTTTGTTGCTTTGTCAAGAAATCAGAAGGCATGGGACAATGCAACACAGCACACACGACTGGTGGCTGTCCCAACTCCTGACCCTCCAATGACAACCTCTAATGCCTTTGATGTTCTCTAGTGTTATGATGTACCTAAACTAGAAGAGGCCAGTGATGGGCATGTGGCTTCAGGGGATCAGAGTGAGCTTAAGTTTGGGACAAATGTAGCTATTCAACTCCTCCCAATGGCAGAGATTCAGAACATGACTTACCAATATGTTGAAGAGAACTAGATTTCTTTCCACTCTAATTCCACTTGTCCTCATCATAACATTGAATCTGGCACTCCTATTTCTCTAAAGAAGCTGCAAGGTAAATCAGATTCAGTCTCCTCATTCACTGGCGCTGATGTTCACTGCTAGGATGGTGGGATGGTAATGAGCATGGATCTAAGCAGGTTGGCCTACAGAATCTTAGTCCACAAGTGATAAATCCATTCTGCTCTGAGCTGGCAAGAGCGATTAGATTTACGAGACTAGAATTATCTGCCTATGGTGCAGGATCTAGTGAAATAACTTCCTATAAGAAAGTACCTAATACTTCTGAAAAACACTCATGTGCTACTAAGAGTATGAGAAAGAAATTGGAGGCTTACAAAGCTGCTCGTAGCCATGTTTTGTTCCCATAGGATGCACCTGGGGCCTCTGCTAATATTAATGATCAACATTGCCAATTTATTCCAAAGCAGGATTCCTCTAGATGTGCTGGGACAAGAGATCCCTCCGGTCTTGACTTGGATGATGGTAGCCTCAGGGATGAAAATAAAAAACATAAGGTGGGTAGTATTTCTACATATAGTGAGAAGGAATCAGGTGAATGCTCCTCAACGGTCAGACCAAGCAAGATCAATGGGGCAAGTTCCATACCTTAAGCAACTGATATCCATCCTCAAGAAACCTTAGGACCCGTGATTAGCATTCCCTTCCTTGGTTAATCTTATCAGTACTGATTGCCGAAGGGTGGGAGCTGTGAAGGACTAAGGGTTTGAATAAAGGCCGATGGTGATTCTCAAGGCCTTTGGTAGATCTTTTTGTGTTAACATCGGGCTATGCGATGTTGTGTTTTTGTTTTTGTTTTCATGATTTGTTTCATGGAGCTCGGGAGATGTGCTAACTTCTATGTTGTAATTTCTTTTATTTTTAATACAATTTACTTACGAAAAAAAATTCTTTCTAATTATGATGTAGTTGATGTGAGCCTTGATAGCGTATTTTATACATGGAATGATGGGAGAGATGAGGCAGTGTATATTTATCATAAGCTAGATCGTATTTTCGTTAATGGCAATTGGCTTGTGGAGTTTGGGAGGTGTAAAGAAACCTTCCCATTGGCAAGACTCTCGGATCACTCCCCATGTATTTTGCATTAACAGGATATGGAGGGGAGGAAAGGTGTGTTTCGTCTTAATAATTTCCTCACAAAGCATCAGAATTTTATCCAGGTTGTGAGGGAGTCATGGCAAGAGAAAGGTTGAGGAGTTCCAATGTTCCAGCTCCTAGCTAGATTAAAAAAGGCTAAGAGACTCCTTAAGCAGCTAAACAATCTTAATGGAGATGTGCATGAGGAGGTTGCTCGAATGCATAAGATTTTGGGGGAAATCCAATTAGCTTATGCTCTAGGTCCTAGCTGTGTAAGACATGAAGAGGAGGAAAGGAAATGCAAATTTGCCTACTTCTAAGTGATAACCCGAGAGATTGAACTCCTCTAGCAAAAAGCAAAACTAAAATGGCTAAAGGATGGCGACCATCGTACCAAAATTTTCTTCCGATCTGTAAGTAGAAACTGCGACTGTAACAGGATTCTATCACTGGTTAAAGTGGATGGTTTGTCTACGGATGGAATAGAAGAAGTAAAGGATTTGATTGTCAATCACTTCTCGAGAGTATTGGGTACTGGACGTGTTTCTGGCCTTCTTGATAAAAACAGGCTCTATCCTTTCATTCTGCATACAATTTGTAGCTCCTTCAGCGAGTCTCTATGTATCCCAGTTAGTGATGAAGAAATCCATCAGGCTATTTTTTCCATTGATGATAATAAAGCGCCTGGTCCAGATGGTTTTTCCCCTAAATTCTTTAAAGCATCATGGCATGTTGTGGGTCCTTCGATAATTATAGTGATTCGGGATTTCTTTATTCATGAAAAGCTCTTGAAGCAGGTCAATACCACTGTCATCAACAAACCCATTTTGAAGATTATTGCTAGCCGCCTCAAACCTACCCTTTCGTTCTTGGTAGACCGTTGCCAAATAGCTTTCGTGACAGGTAGGCAAATCAGTGACAATATTCTATTAGCTTAGGAGCTACTCCACAAATATCACACAATCAAAGGTATTCCCAGATGTGCTATGAAGGTAGATCTCATGAAAGCATATGATTCAATTCAGGGGGACTTCATTATTGCGGTTCTAGAGATGATGGGATTCCCACATCAGATGGAGAAATGGATTCAACAATGCATCATGACTATATCCTTCTCCATCAACATTAATGGTGAATCTATGGGTTTCTTTAAGGGAGCAAAGAGCCTAAGACAAGGTGACCCGCTATTGCCATACTTGTTTGTCATTACCATGGAGGCTCTCAATGGAATTATGGAAATAAAGGCTTAGTGAAATCGGGACTTCTAGTACCATTGGAAATGTGAGCCCACCAGCACCGTGATGTTAGCATTTGTTGAAGACCTTCTCCTCTTTACCAAAGTAGATGCCACCTCTGTTAGACTGCTCGAAGGTTTCCTTGAAGAATTTAGAGCACTTTTGGGGCTGACTACAAACAAAGATAAGAGTGAGATTATCATTTGTTCTAGAGAAGAGTCTCCTATTTAGGAGATAAAAGATATCATGGGATTTAAGTTGGGCAAGTTGTTGGTGAGATATTTAGGAGTTCCGCTAATCACTGCTCGGCTTTCAGTGGCAGATTGCAAACCGTTAATGGATAGGGTAGTGAAGTGTGTGTGTCCACTTGGATGAATAGATGGTTATTGTGATGGTCCGTACTTAATTACACATATAAAGTCACCGTCAAGACTTAAATAAATATTAATGGATGTAAAAATTTGCTTTTCTTTCTTACACAGGATTGACTGAGGCCGAACTGCATGAGCTAGCCCTCCGATTTTAATTTCACACCAGGCCAACCAACATTAAGGTTAGCCGAACTTGAAAGTCTGAGATGCTTACTAAACCTTTCATTAACCAAAAATAATCACGAAAACAACATCCATAGAGTCATAAATAGCGGAATCATTTTACAATTTTCTCAAAACTTCAAAAGGAAATAAAATTAAGTTCTTCATTTAATCAGCTCCCGCCAACTGAACTATTTGGCGACACCATAAGGTTCTACTCAATTTCGCCCTCCATGAGCCTTTCGTCATTTGAAAATAACAAGAATGAGCCACAAAGCCTAGCAAAATACTCACATGCAGAAAATAGAGAATATAAACATATATATATAAGTGAATATAACTTAGCATACAAAAATCATCATGTCTTTTCTTGTTTACTTTGGAATTTCCTTAGTCTTTTTTTTATTATCTTGTCTTCTAAAAACACATAAAAACATTTGAAATTTCTTATCATCTTTAAGAACTGGATGGGAGCGGGCAATATCGAGGACGGGTTGTGTGTAACCCCACAGCCTAAGGTCGTATCCCCTCATTATGCTCCCCGGGGGGGGAGGTAATGCTTTTAGCCCGGCATACGGGGCTGTAGTCCAAAAGTCTTATGCCACCAAAAAGTTCCCTCCCGTGGCTCAGGGGGCAATCCTCGAGTGTCACTCCAATATCCTTCATCCATCTTTAACAGCAAGTTTAATGGAGACTCGGTTCATAGTTCTTTTCCTTTAATGGCCATACATCATAGTTCGAAAGTCGAAAGTCATGGAGTTTCACTTGCTGTCCGGATTACATGCATTTTTCGTGTTCATTTAAATACGCCGGAGTTCTTTTTCAAACAGAAAGCCAGAGTTCCAAGAGCCGAAGTTTTTCTGTCAAAGACAGAGTTCTTAAAAGCCGAAGTTCCAAAAGCCGAGGTTCTTTTCAAAAGGTGGAGTTCTTTTCTGAAATCCGAAGTTCTTAAAAGTTGGAGTTCATTATTCATAAAGGCGGAGTTCTTTTCTGAAATCCGAAGTTCTTAACAGCCGGAGTTCATTATTCATAAAGGCGGAGTTCTTTTCAAATGGCGGAGTTCTTTTCTAAAATTCGAAGTTCTTAAAAGCCGGAGTTCCTTATTCATAAAGGCCAAAGTTCTTTATTCATAAAAGCCGGAGCTCTTTTTCAACGAAAGCCGTAATTCAGAAATCGGAGTTCTATTTCCATTAAAAATCGAAGCTCAAATAGCCGAAGTTCCTTTAAATCCGAAGTTCTAAAAACCGAAGTTCTTCAAAGTCCGAAGCTCTTCTTTGTGAATAATGAACTCCTATTTTACATTGACCGGATTATATTGACTCGATAACTGAAATTTTCTTATGTGTTAAAATCTGGGCCGTTACAGTCATCCTCTCGGGGTACACTTCAGCACATTTCCTCCATACTATCTGTGACGGAACGGATTTTTTTTTGTCCTCAAAAGCTTCCGTCAAAACGGCAATATCATCAACGGTCTAAAACATAAGGCAAGACTCTTGTAAAAATTTCGGCAGAGTCTCCTTTGTAATAGGATGAAAAAACCCAAAAAATACAACCCTGTATAATCATCCATGACAAGAACACAACTATCCATCATTCACAATTCCTACAACAAGCAGCGTCTCGCTCCCTTCTTTCCTTCCCTGGCGATTTTGAATTCCTGCCTGCCCCGCCTCCATCCTTCCCTTCCGGCGCCCATGGCGCCAGTCACCTCCTCTCCCTCTCGCCCCCCCGAATGCTTTTCCACCCCTCCTCCTCTCGACTTGCTCCCCCACAATTTCACGGTATCCTCTTCTCCTCATTTTTCTCGTCAGGCTACCCCATGGCCTCACATCCCTTTGTCTCCGGTGTCATCTTCCCGTCTCTCCTCCTCACCATCTGACCCCGACTCCCTCCCACCTTCTACCGTCTCCTGCCTTAGTCTTCCAGAGCGGTCTCTCGTTTCCATTTTAGGTGCTGCGCCTTCCATGGATTTTGGTTTACTCTCTGCCTCCCCTGTCTGTGACGGACCGGGTTATTTTCTTTTAATAACCCCTCCGTCAATAAATCATTATAATTCAATATTAGAAATTTCTGTAGAAAATTGGGCAGAGTTCCATTTATAACTTGAACGTTTACGAAAATACATGTACCTGTATAAAACTCTACACAATCTTCACAAACATATTCAACATTATACACAGGATCGCAGATTCACTAAACCCCTATAGTGGTACCAGCGTCATAACTTTAGTATGACGTCGGCTGAGGTAAAGATGCCAACTATAAAAACCCATGCATTACCACAAATACAAGCTGCGGAAGCATGATCATCATAGTATACCAAAAATCAAAACCATCTATCCACAACATTCCCATGCCATACATAATCAAGCTAGATCCTTGAGGCTTCTTCAAAATCCATGTTGCCTATCTTGCTCCTTGTCCTACTCAGTCTCGTCTGGCATCAGGGCATTGCCATCTGAAAAGAGGGAGTGCAAGGGTGAGCTTATCACTCAGCAAATGTAAACACACATCACTATCGAAAGATAAAGCCATAATGGAAACAATAGTGGGGTGGGGGAAAAGCATATAAAAGTGTGGAAGGAAGGAAATACTTATAAGAACCAATTTGTCATGCTTTGGCATTTCTAATTACCTTTGAACATGCTACTTTAATCTTTACGGACCAGGGCCAGTAGGTCGTACTAGCAAACGATGCGAGAGAACGAGGAAAGGATCATGATACTCCACATGATCTAAGGCCGTAAGGGATTATCTTTAACGACCCTCCGGGGGGTCGTGCACATCACATCGTGCCGTAAATCGCCCCATTTCCTCGGGGTACCAGGGTAGTCCTCGTTCTTCCACAATAGTATCCTAAGGCGTGACACGGACACCACCCGCTTACACAAAGCGACCAGAATACGTGACCCCAGTATTCTTCGGGTTTATACCGTGATGGACGTGTCAAGTCAGAGAATACTACCCATCTAAACGTCCATGGTCCTAGTTTCATGATTCTAGTTCCATATTTATTTGAGGAAAAATCCACCATATCTCATGTATCGTATCTCCCGTCTTCTATGAGGTTCCATCATTCATATCATATTTTGGACTTCCCTCCGTTACTCATCGGTTTTCATTT